>VUQH01006478.1:8748-21100 GCA_015106775.1 Etroplus canarensis | reverse complement strand
GATTTATTAAAACACACACACACACACACACACACACACACACACACACACACACACACACACACACACACCTCTGGATAAAAAAGGCAACTCTGTTTATCATAAACTTTGGGACTTATTGATTACTCAGCATGTTGGCTTGTGGAATGTGTACAGCCCTCTTGCTCACTCAGTACCAAGGGGAAGAGAGTTTGGGTCCAGTGAACAGCCGAATGAAGGGAAGCTATTAGTCAGTGAAACAGCACTGGGACTCCAACCAGGCGGGAGGTCGGGCTTTGCAGACCTAGAGTCTGCTCTGGACATTATCTGCCAAATCCCCCATTAGGAAAGAAAAATGTCCAGTAAAAGTTTTCTTTAACAGTCTGTGTTGTTCTCGCCTCAAGTGGAAGACACGGAGGCTTCTATCCCACCCCAGTGCGGTGTGGGTTGCAGTTTTGCTGACAGGGGCGACCCTCTAACAAAGCATAGATCAATGGAACAGAGGAGTAGACTGGGGTGGTTATCACCCTCTCTGACACCCAAACCTCTCCAGCCCTGGAGCATGCTGTGCTGTTTGACTTGGCTTTGAGATGCTTTGTCTTTTAACTGAACCAGCTGCTCTTTCTTAATTTTTTTCTCCCCATTGTGTTACGCAACGTACAACAACTGAAGGTTTTTAATGGCACATGCAGCCAGGAGGTTTCTCCCCATCAATTTAGTGATCCACCTTTTCCTCTTTCAGTTTCTTTCGTCCTTGTAGACCAGCGTACATGCACACACACACACACACACACACACACACACACACCTGCTTTCCCAGTCTGAATCTCAATGTTCTGGCTGAAGCGTCCGCAGCCTGCTGAGGTTCTGGCTCGGACCTGGAAGATGTACTTGGTGCCCGGCTTCAGCCCTGACACTCGGGCGCTAGTGTTTTTAGACTTCAGAGTGGAGTAACTCTGCTCTTCATTATCCTGCGAGGGAGACAAATACATTTAAGAATGGTTTGTGAAGATTGGTAAGCTTATAAACTCACCGTGTGTAAACCTGTGAAAACATGGCATGTAAGAGCAATTCAAAACATGAAGTAAATCAGCCGGCTGACATCCTTGGAGCGTCAAATAGTGTGGTTTTGATAAACGAGTTCTGCTCGAAGTGTCTTTATCATCGGTGCGCGATGAACTAAATTATGGCCATAGTGAGGCAGGTCTGTCACTCACGACGTGTCATTTTCTCCCCCCCCCCACATCTTTTCAATAGCCAAAGCGAGAACCTTTTAGAGCCGAAAAAAAAATGAACCATTTTTGTGGCTAAACCTTGTCAGTGTGCAGAAGCAAAAGCGAAAAGCGAGTGAAACTAAAACGAACATGCAAAGAAAGAACAGACCCAGTCTCACACAAACCACAGCCTCCTGCCTGATAAACCCTGAATTCTGAGGTCTCTGTAATGCTATCCATTAGTGGTCAATGTTACTGAGGCTAGTGCGTCGAGGCCTACCACCAAAGGAATGTTGCGACACAGGTGGCATCTAACAAATACAGGATTGCACGAGACCCTGGGTTGACTACACCTGAGGTACACAGATTCAGCTGGGTTAGTTATTTTAACAAACTATGGACAAAAGTATTGGGTCACACCTCTTAATCAATGAAATCAGGTGTTTCATTCAGTCCCATTGCCACAGGTGTATAAAATCAAGCAGCCAACCATGCAGTCTGCATTTGTGAAAGAATGAGTGATTCTAAAGTGCTCACTGGCTTCCAGCGTGGTACTGTAATAGGATGCCATCAAGTCAGTTCATGAACTTTCCTCCCTCCTGAGGATTCCAAGATCAGCCATCAGTGGTATTACTGCAAAGTGGAATCGTCTAGGAACCACAGAAGCTCAGCCACAAAGCGGGTTGCTGAGTGCAGAAGTGCACAGTGCATAAAAGTTGCCAGTGCTCTGTGAAAACAGTACAGTTCCAACCCTCCTTTGGTTTTAACATCAGCATAAACACTGTGCACTTGGCGCTTGATGGCATGGGTTTCCGTGGCCCAGCAGCTGCATGCAAGCCTTACATTACCAAGCATAAGGCCAAGCATTGGATGGACTGGTTTTAAGAATGCCTTCACTGGACTCTGGAGCAGTGGAAACAGGTACTGTAGCACGAGGAATCATGCTGCTCTATCTGGCAGTCTGATGGACAAGTCTGGGTTTAGCAAATGCCAGGGGAACATTAACTGCCTGAATGTAGTGTGCCAGCCTTTAAAGATTGGTGGAGGAGGGATAATGCTTGTTATTATGGCCGTTTTTCTGGAGTTGGCCTGGGTCCCTTAGTTCCACTGAAGGGAACCGTTAATGCTACAGTTTACCTAGGCATTTTGGACAATTCTAAGCTTCTGAATTGATGGGAACAGTTTGGTGAAGGCTCTTTTCTCTTCCAACATGACTGTGCCCTACTGCACAAAGCAAGCTCCACAAAGACATGATTGGGCAAGTTTGATGCGGAAGAACTTGGCTGGCCAGGACAGAGCCCTGACCTCAACCCCATTGAACACCTTTGGGATGAACTAAAAAAGAGATTGCGTGCCAGGCCTTCCAACATCAGTGTCTGACCTCATAAATGCTCTTCTGGATGAATGGGCAAAAATTCCCACAGACACATTTCAAAATCTTTCAGAAAGCCTTCCCAGGAGAGTGGAAGCTGTTATAGCTGCTCCACGTTAATGCCTATGGGTTTACAATAGGGTGTCATAAAAGCTGCTGTAGTTATAAAGTATAGGTGGACCAATACTTTTGTCCACATACCGTATTTTACAATTATGAATGTGACAAACAGTGTTGTTCTCATGACCAGTCAGTCTAAGAATCATTAAGCCTTGATACTGACCAACTTTTTTTTATTATACAACACTTTTTAGGATAGCATTAGTTGCCTTCATGCATCATAAAAATCTTTGTTCTTCGTGCTCCAATTATTGCAACAAAAATAACACTAAAACCCCTAAACAATGGGCTGGTGACATTTTTCAAACCAGTGATTTAAACTACATTTATCACACCAATACACATGCACACCGTAGTTTATTTGGACTCCATTTCAAATACACCATTCTGCTTCCATAAATGCTCACTGGAGCACCAAATGTGTATTGATCCATGGCTGAAAACAGATCTGAGCAAAATGCACCGTTTCCACCTG
This sequence comes from Etroplus canarensis, assembly GCA_015106775.1. NCBI lineage: Eukaryota > Metazoa > Chordata > Actinopteri > Cichliformes > Cichlidae > Etroplus > Etroplus canarensis. The sequence goes on along the minus strand of VUQH01006478.1, from coordinate 17,940 downwards.
TTCGAGTTATGTTTAATAAAAAAGAAAAAAATGCAATCCCTCTGCTGTTTTGGAAAATGGCTGCGCCTTTTTTGGAAATCACACTTTATATTTGTGGCCCCTTTTTTAAGACGAATGTCTTCACTGGCAACCGGCAGACACAGCAAGGAAGCCATAAAGAGTTATGAGGTGGGCTTTTTATGGGATTTGTTGACAATAAGGAAAAATGCATCCTCGTCTTATTCTATAAGTGTCTGTAAAGACAGTAGAAGGAGAGCAGATCACACCAAGTCTGCCATTCACAAAGAGCTTTAACAGCACTGCCTTTATTTCTTACAGTTTTCTTTTAACTAGCAGACGCATTAGAGCCCATGCTGCGCATAAATGGATGTAACCCGATCTGCCAGTCACATGCTATTGGCACATAATTGCCTCAGAAAATCTTTTGATGTTTCTGTCAGCCAGAAAAGTGACAGGTACTTTGAATAATATGTGTCTCATTTTCTCGTTTCTTCTTAGATAATAGATTAATTTATGATGCATCAGTTGTTCAAAAGTAAATTGCCAAGCTTATTATGCCTACCTGGAATGCAAAATTTTTTTATGCACATATTTATCAAAAGCGGGGTTGCTCTTTATAATGATCATATTCCTTTTTTGAAGCCTTGATTAATAATGAAGTTCATCAATATCATATCCAAGGTGTGATTTGCTTCTTAAAAACAATACATAGCAAATAACGATCGCATCATAAACAGACTTTCACTTTCCGGGCTTTTGCTCCTGCGACAGTAGAGATGACACTGTGTAAGTGGGGATGATCCGGGTTCCTTAGTATTCCAGCGTTTCTCTAAACCCTCAAAACACCACTGTTTCAGTGTGAAAACTAGTGATAGCTAAATAAAAGGAAAATGAAATGCATTCAGAGTGACAGATTTCACATTCCCGCAGTGTCAAACACATGCTGATCAGCTACATCAGAATACATCAGAATCACCTACAAAGGTGAGTTCTGCGGCTGTATTTCAACCTATTGATATGTAGCTATGCACCAAGGCTGCTCTCAGTGACATTCTGCCTGAAGAAATGTTATGCGTGTGATCTGATTTTACAGCTGGTGAAGCGGCCACAGATCACACCTATCCTAAGCTGTTATAAGGTGAGAGGCGGGGCATGTCCTGGACAGGTCGCCAGTCTGGCACAGTCTGCTCACCGGGAGTGGGCAACAGAGGTTGTCCTTCCCGTTGTCACATTCCTGTGGCCTGCGAGCAGGTCTTCTGAGGTTTCCACTCCAGGCATTCTGACCCTCGAGCTCAGCCTGGGCCTTGCCACTGGCCAGACAACTCAGCATCACCCCCCACTCCAAAAGGAGTTCATCTGAGGGCTGATGGATGGTCGTCAGAGTGCTTGTGGAGAAATGAGAACCTTACCCAAGGTGCAGTAAAACATCTTCACTCTAGCCTTATATGTTCACCTATGTGTACCTGATTCTCCTCCCTCCTCCAGAGAGAAAATGGGGGTTCAGTGTCGCCTCCCCCGCTGCTGACTGTCTCATTTCCTCTGGGTTGGTGCCAGAGTGGGCTGGGGTGCCCAGGTGTTTTACCAACCCCTCATAACCCTTTACGACCTGTGGGAGCACCGGGGCTCCCATTTGAATATCTATTTTTAAACACCTGTAGAACGGCAACCAAAATAGATAGAGCAATAATTATTTTGGCATATAAAACCACAGGAATTACACCTACATTTCATTCATTCAGTGTGTCCCACAGCGCTGTTTCCTTCCACTGATGGGTTTGCAGAAATCAAGTAAAAATCGCACACACAACAAAAAACATTATGAACCAGATGCAGATGCTTTATTGATCTGATCAGTTGTTCACAGCATTTCTTATGCTGGACTATACGTCATCATGTTGTCAGCATGAACTATCAGGTAGTTTTCATGTGCGCCACTCACTGCTACAACATGTAATGAATTGTAGTCCTATCGCAGCTCCACTTCTGCCATTGAAGAGTAATATCTGACTTTGTGCCTTTCTGTATAGAAGTTCCTGGGACACTCTGAACTGTGATTGCACCACTGGAAATGTCTTTTTTGCAAATTGTGCACAATATACATTTTATTTTAGCTATTGTACAGTTTATAAAAATGAGTGGATCTCAAAAATGCAGTCATGAAGACACTCAAAACAAATTTTCTGTGGCTTGAAAGGATTTTATGCAACTTTTTTTCATTTACAATTTTGAGGGATACAGCTGTGACACTCCTGTATCTGGAAAAATATGTGAAAAAAAATGTTTTGGGCTATAAAAGTGTATTAATGTGTAGAAAGTTGCAATTCTCCCAAAAAAAGAGGCCCTACAGCAAGTAAAAATGTAAAGATAAACTCTGGTGGACTTGTTCTATGGTGGATCATAAAGAGTTAAGACCACAATCTCCAATCGTAGCAAAATAAATAGGCCAACTGAAGCTGAGTGGCACAGCTGGCTGAATGAATTGTGCCACGTTAAATAGTTTTTACCATTTGTATTGTTGCGTAGGATTGTCCCACCTGTGTATGCATGAGGAAAACATGTGACTAAGAATAATGCATAAATTATAAAATGTACCTTTCGGCTGCTCCCTTGTATTCTCCACCAAGGGGTTGCCATAGCGGATTAATCCGTATTGGTAATTTGGCAGAGGTTTTATGCCGGATGCCCTTCCTGACACAACCCTCCATGGTGAGAGGGGACTTTGTCCCCACCTGGAATGGAACCGGGGACCTATCGCCTCAAAGGCAAATGCGCAAACCACTACGCTACCGGGGACACTAATAATGCATAAATTAACATAATAAAAAATTACACTGTAGCTACATCGCATTGATAGCAGTGATACACAATAAATATTCGAACAGGCTTCAGAGTATACAGGACCACTGCCAGCTGTGGCTCAGGAGGTAGAGCGGGTCATCTTCCAACAAAAGGTTGGCGATTCGATCCCTGGCCTCTCCAGCCTGCATGCCAAAATGCCCTTGGGCAAGACACTGAACCCCAAATTGCTCCCGATGTGAATGTGTGTGATAGTTAAATGTGCTTAAAGGCGCTGTATGAATGTGTGTGTCAGTGGGTGAATGAGGCTTGTAGTAAAAAGCCCTTTGAGTGGTCAGTCAGAGTAGAAAAGTGTTATATAAGCACCAGTCCATTCATTGTGGTTCCTGAGTCATTTTCATGTTTTTTTCAACTAATTGCACCCTGATCATATCATTATCATTAATTTAGAGACACTTTATAAATGTGGAGGCAAAAGGAAGAGTTACAAGGCGCATCCAAACAGAGGAGTAAGTGAATCATTTGGGTGTCCCTGAGAAGGATAAGAGCCTAATTATGAAGAAGTGCTTGGTGCAGAAATAAGAGCCTTTTTTGTCTTCATCATCCTCAGCTGCAGCAGCCGCCACCTCGCTGTGAGTCATTGTTGCTCAGTACAGTCCTGTAAAAGCCTTAAGGAAGCACATTGCTGACTTGTCCACTTGAAAATCCCCCACAGACGTCTCGGCCCCCGAGTGAGGCCAGATTAAAACACCGGCGCAAGAGACGAGCTAATCCTTCAGCACTCCCCGCGCCATCCTGCTTGTTTGGCTATGAGACTGCCCGCTCCCAGGCCGCTCCCTCTGCAATTAGCTGATTTCTATCACACCCACGCACACACACACACACACACGTACCCACCTAAACACACATACGTGCGCACGTTCAGGCACACACTCGCGGCAATTAGCTCGTCGTGAGGCTTACGTGGCCGCCAGCCGCTTGCTGTCACTGTCACTTTCGCTAAGTTGGAATCTACACCGTCTCATCCTCCTTCTTGCTCTCCCTCTCTCGACCCCCATTTCCTTTCAATTAGCTGAGCTGCCAGCAGGATCTTTTTCTCGGATTAAGTTATCCAGAGTCTATCCAGCCGTCACTCCTCTGCATTCACAATACCGTGGCTCAGCTTAGTCGTAGCCCTTTGAAGCCAGTGAGCTTACAGGTACAGTTTTTTGCCTCTCATAAGCTGCCTGAATAGTTTCATGTTAGCTCTTTTTGGGAAACAAACACAATGGGTTGACATAAGCCTTAAACAAATGAGAACAGCACTGTTTTTTTGGGGTTTTTTTAGGTTTGTGGGGTACAGATGCAGCATTTAGTTGAGTACCTTCTCATAGTATTTGATGTCGTACTCAAGGATTACTCCATTGGGTTGGTCGGGTTCATGCCACAGCAGAGTAACGCTGTTCTGACTGGTGTTCTCCTGGCGGATCGCTAACACCTCGGAAGGGGCTGCACAAGAAACAGAAAAGATGTGTCTTTGTCAGTTCAAGGTGGTAACACAGAATACCCCTGCATGAAAGAATGCTTAGACAGGACCTGCTTTTACCCCTATGAGGCCTAAGTCATCATAGGTGCTAACCCGAAGGTCTTCCCCTGTCCTTTAAAATGCATTTTCATTTTTGGCCCCTAGGGGGGACCTGAGCTTACATTAAGTGGCCCCTTTTGAGCCCTGGGATCCCCCTACGAGGATTTCTACAAACTTAGAACACATTTCCTATCTTGGCTCCCGAGGGTCCCTAGGTTTGGTGCATAGGTGCCTGATAATCTTCTAAGGGAATTCATCTCAACTTGGAATACATTTTCACATTTGGGTTAACCCTAACTCTTTAATAAAGGTTTTTACTGGTGTTATTCCATAAAGGCACTGGCCCTGGTCTGGCAGATACTGTCTTTTGTGGGCAAAAGGTGTCAAGTCAAGTTTTCTCTGATTGCTAAGACTTGGGTGAACAACTGAATGCATGTAACACTTACATTTTCTGATTACCCAGGGTTAGAGTTAGAGGGTGCTTGGGTGTTCAGTTGACATCATAGGTACGTCGCAGCTGCAAACCCTTGTGAAACCCTACGCCACAACCTGACGTGCAACTCTCCAGAAATGTAACTTCATGTTGCGTTGACGCAGACCACAACAACTGTGACTGGCCAGTTTGGTAGTGCTTTTTCCTTCGACATATTTCCGGCTACTTCTTCGCGTTTTAAAAAAAATTGACTTCTCTGTTTTCTCCATAGCAATTCTTTCATTCTGAGTATCGGTTGTTAGTATTTATCAGCTCCAACTCAAGTAGCATTTCTGTTCTTCTAGTCGCCATTGTCTGACATAAGGACAGGCAATATAGACAGGACGTCATAGAAGAAGTAGAACAGAAACTCAGGCCCACTGCCAACTGGTGTCTTGGCAGTGAATTGCAGGGCAATGCAGGCACACCTTGCAGAAACATAAATACTGGTAACGGCATCGGCCACTTGCACAGGCTACATTGCAGGCTCTATGTAGATTCATCACAAAGATGCAAATTAATCTTTAGTCAACATCAGTGACAACCCCAACTCCAGCCCTAACCTTAACTCTAACCGTAGGCAATAAGAAAATGTAATTTTGGTTTTATTACATGGTTCTTCTGAGTCTTGGCAATCAGGGAACAACGAAAATAAACATTATAACTGACACACATCAAAAACTATTCACATTTTTTCCAAGAAAGTCAGTTTAGTCTTTCTCCAAATTTTAGGGCTAAGGTTATGCTTACTACTTCCTCAGACCTCAGAGGGTAACGAGTATATTTTTGCTTTTAATATGTATTCACATTTGTCTTAAAATGAATAGAAAATGTCTTAAAAAGTCAAAAATCTAACAACTTGTCTACGTCCTGTTTCCACTGTGATCTCCTGTATTTTGTACTTCAGGGCCTTTTGGAAAGTCAGTCCCTGTGTGTGGTCCAGGTTTGGGACACAGGACATACTGTGAGGACATGACCAACAATCAGCCTTAATTATCATTGGAAACTGCTGAATTTGAGTGACACTAACTGTTAGTGCCAGCCAGCTAACCAGAGGGTTTAACAGAACTAGTTACTGTCATATTACTCACAGTGGAGAGGGACAGAGTTCACAAGTGTTGTTCTGTTTTTAATGTCAGTGTGGAATGTCATAGTTAGACATGAGTACTGTATGTTGACAGCAGCAGCTATAGTTCTTATGGAGCATGTATTTCACAGCCTGTTTTTTATTATCAGCAAAAAATGTCACTGAGACAGCACATTTCTTTAAAATGTTATTATTTTGGCACTTCTGCACATTTGACAGTAAGAGAGACCACAAACGGAGAGGAGAGAGACGTCTGATGAAGGGCCAAGGCTGGCTTCAAATTCCTGAGTGACGTGACTGCAGGTGAGTCACCAGCAGCAGTAGGGGAAGTATATGCTTGATTTTTAAACAATTATTTTTTGCGACATTTCTCTTCTTTTGGCTTCTGATAGGTCTCTCACTGACTAATTTAAATGTAGATTTGGGTGCAGGACATTGCAGTTACACGTATGAACATGCACTCCTGAACATAACAATAACAACTGCGGGAGCTCATACCTTACATGTCCAACCTCTGTTCTTTTCCCAGCTCCTTTTGTGCCATACCCGTGCTCAGTCAGTTAGTTAACCAGCTGCACACCTCTTCCTACCAGCCACGCTGTCACTCACTGCAGTTTATAGCCTGTATATAAAAGATGGATGTAGCTTCCAGATCTGGAAAGTGATGCTAGTGCAGTGAACCTGCATTCTTTCCTCTGGCTGCAAAACAGCATCTAGTTTTATAGAAGTCTATGGGAAAATGAGGCTTCACAATGAGATTTTGTGTATGCAGGACGTATGAGCCATACGTCGGAAGTTTTGTGCATGCTCAAAATTTTCCAGCAACTGCGCCGTACTACGGCATAGCGCGCTCTTAACTTATACAAAACTTGGAGATTTATTCATATGTCGACATACGCTTGTTAAATCGCCAAGGTGTGACAGGGGGCTTTTCCTCTGGAGTCCAAGGATGCGTCCAAATCACATGACCGCAAGTCACGTGACATAGCTGCGACACGCAGCTCCGTTTCAGCTTGTGTTGAAAGTGCTGACTTCAAACTACAGACCAGAGTTATGATAAGCGGTATGCGCCATGATTTTTCTGTGCTTTTGGTGCAAAAAGAAACGGGAAGGAAGGGAGGAGGGTGGGTGGCGCTAGCAAGAAATGAAAAATCAAACTCCTTATCCTATTGGTGGAAAAATGCATCACATCAGCCAATCAAAATGTGGCATTTTGTTTCTAAGGAAGAGGGGAATGTTAGAGAGACAGAGAGACACACACTGTGTTGTGGTGGACATAAACTGTTTTTTGGAGTGTTGCAAATAATTTGTGTTTCACCTTATTGTGACGACTGGTTGTTTTGTAAATAGATGGACAAAAAAATGCCTGACACATTGCCTGCATTTTAATGCAAAATTTGTTATAACTTTGTTGTTTGCTACATTTATGCATACATTTTTGAGATTTACACTTTATATTTTCATTCTAAGTTATAAAAATTGGTTCTTTAAAAAGGTTTGTGATTTTCAGAGTGAAAAAAATCCAACTTTTTCCTGTTTGTATTTTATGCTTTTTTGTGTGTTTTGAGTTAATAGTTTGTCAAAATAAAATGTAAAAAATAACTGCAAATTTACACAGTGAGGTTGTGCTGAAAAATGACACCAGACAAGGCAAGGTAAACAGTTTGTAAGGTGAAATATAAAGTTAAAATCAAAAAAAGCCAAAAACAGCCAATTATACCCCAGACTCCAGAGGGTTATTAAGCTGCTACCATGTGATTGGGTGATGCGATATTTACTGAGTAATTAATTAAGTGAATCTAATAAAGTAGCCAGTGAGAGTACAGCCTATGATGCAGTTCTCCTCCTGCTTGACCTTTTCTTGGTTTGGGATTTTTGCCCTTTCCAGACCCTTGCTTGGATCAATTCTGTCAATATTAAATTCGGATTTTGAAGTTCTAAGGTTCTCTCCCGTCTGAAACTTTTAAAAACTATCATATATTTGTGGATTAAGAGTTAGTGAACTCATGAATAACGCACCAGTCCTCATGCTGACTCCACACGCAAGTTCATTCCATCTGAGAGCACTTTAGTGAGAACTTTATTTTGAGGAACAGTAGAAACATAAGGTGGTACATAAGGTTGAGACTCACAAAGTTAGAAGTAAGAGCCTCTGTGTTATGAATATTAAATGCTTTATAGTGATTTACAGTACGCCACTGTTCTGAACCCTACCTGCCTGGTTCGTTGTGATGTTGGCCAAGGCATAAGGTGTTGGCTCATTGCTCAGGTGTGTCACTGCGTTTGTGGCCAGGATACGGAACGAGTAGTTGGTGTGGGCCACCAGGTTGAGAACTGTCACCCAGGGTTCCTTCAAACCAGTCTGGCGAGGGACGAATCGGACCGCCGCCGTGCCCAAACGCTCCACCATCCCTCCTCCCCCTGCCCCAAGGCTTGCCCCTCCGGCCGCCTTCCCTCCACCATTGGTGCCTCCCGGTGAGGACGCGCAGTCCTCGCAGGGCCCCCCTTCGCCTGAGCATTTCAGACACAACACGCTGTACTGCAGGTCGCTGCGACCCCCTGTATCCAGGGGGCGGTCCCACTCTAAATTCACAGATGTCCCGTTGACTGAGGAGATGACGTTTACAGGAGCCGATGGAGGGCCTGGAGAAGAGACAGATTTGGGTTTGTTCAGAGGTCTGATCATGTCTGAGAAAGTAAATGAGATTTTTGAGGCAAAGATAAGCTCAGAACATCATTTCGCGTGCTGTACGAGTGTGTTTACGTGCACGTCTTTGCACTCTTTGGAGGTGTTCTTGCCTTTGGGAATAGGGTCTCTGGCGTGCAATGAGTTTGTGCTTACGGGAGCATGGAGCTGCTGGTGGGTCATCTGCTGCCCGGTAGTAGTTGGAGTCGCAGGGGCAGGAGAGGGCAGCTCTGGTCTCTGAGTGGCTGTGTTGGGGACATTTACCACACAGCCCATCGCCTGCCACCGGCTTATAGAAACCCACCTCACAGGCTGAGAGAGAGAGAGAGAGAGAGAGAGAGAGAATAAATAGAGTAAATAGAGAGCTCGCAGGGAAGCTGCACTCCCATAATCACTCAGACCATGATAAAATTCAGAGAGAGTGCAGGCAGAAAGGCATGAATCACACTCTTATAGCAAGCTGTGCATATCAACGCGCAGCTTCAACTTCTTCAAAACTGTGTCATCTCCACTAAAGCATTCATTTTAGGACACAGACCCACCCCCACCCTACCTTCCACCCAACCCCCCCCCCCTTAATCTATGTA
>VUQH01006477.1:1046-17556 GCA_015106775.1 Etroplus canarensis | reverse complement strand
GAATGCCACAGTGGTTGAAAATCCATAATCTCTGTACCAAGAACACATGTGGTCGAGAAGTAGAGGTGTGCAGTCCAAACAAGGACTGTAGAGCGTATATATGAAAATATGCTTCACGGATGTTACAAACATCTCCAAAAGCTTATCAACATGTTCACATAAATGTTTCTTGCTGTGTGAGAAACTTATTTTTACAACTTTGCCAAAATTCAGGGAAAAATCATATTGCCTATCATTAAAAAAATAGCAAAGCATATTGGTCATGGTTATGATTCCTCAGCTTAGTTTTCAGGAATGGTACAATTCTATGTGCATCAAGAGTCTATGTTTTCTGGAACATTTTTCAGCTTTTTTTTGTCATCATGTTTGGTTTTAAGATCAGAATTTGATTGACATCGGTGCTCCGATAACAGATTTTTTTCTCCGATGTTTTGTGTTGCACTGTCGTCATTCGGTTTGATGCCGCCCTCACAAGAGATTTTCTTGCAGTCGTTTTCATCTTTTGGTGGATAATCATTCAGGGCTGCATCGATACCAAAAACAAGCATTTTCTCATAATTCCTGTTGTTTTTTCATCTCATGATAATTTTTCTTAACTTTTTTACGTTCCCGAACTGATTTGCACTGCTTTTCGAATGACTGATGTTTTTCTTGTAAATTATTCTGTTCTTCTTATTTTGGAAATTTGGGGTTATTCTTTTTGGAATCTGCTGAGAGAACGTTTCGAGTTGAACTTATATTTTATAATATTGAAAATATTTTCATTCTTAGATTTTTGTAGAATAGATAAATCATGACATCTTGCAGTGTGTTCCGTCATTGTGCAGATTATTGCACTAAGCGTAGATAAGTAGAGGCTGTAGATGTAATGATGCAGGCAACACATGGTGCTCCTTTAACCTGGAAAAAAAAAATGAGGGCTTATTAGAAAACATTATATACTATTCATTATGAGCAAGTTGATAGAAACACATCACAGTCTGTGGTACACATGATCAACAGCTGGTGGAGAAGATGTCTTTTTCAGACTCCTGTTTTTCTCTTCTGTGAAACTAATCACTGAGGTTCTCTGGAAAATTATACAGTCTTTAACTTTTGAAATAAAATGCCCAGCGGTGAGTATTGTTGGGATTTAGTCTCATACCATTTTAAAAAAATGAATTGCTGTAGTCCTAGTCAGTGTCAAGATGTACCATAGTGTGGAATGAGGATCCAAAATGCAGACACCAGGACACCGAGGAAATAACCTCAAAGAAAAGCTTTATTTTTCCAGAACTTGCAAGGTCCAAGTCAACAGAAACACCTCAGGCAAAGACCAGCAGGAGCTAAGTTCCACACTGGCTGGGAACAAACATTAACGATGCAACACTAAACTGAAGAGAGACAGATGATAATTACACACAGACTAACGAGCAAACAAGAAACAAGAGGGAGAGGAGCATAGGCCACAACAATCAAGGACAGGAAGTAAAATTAAATATAATGCACAAGACCAGAGTGGTTTCAACATAAAACAGAAAACATAACTGAACATGACACAAGGGCAAACTGACAGACAGGAGCACAGCAGGAAAAACGTTAGGAGAACTACTGATATAACAGGGCAATCTAGAGCTTAAAAACCAAAACAAGGATGCAATCAGAGATCATGACAACTGAAAATACAAAAGCCCTGAGGAACTAAGAAACTCAAAGAGCACAAAGAAACTCCAAAACATACAAAACCAAAGTACAAAAATGCAAGACCATGACAGTACCACCCCTCAAGGGACGGCTCCTGACGTCTGATATAAAGGAAACAAAAACAAAGACCACTTGACACAGGTGGGAGGAGGGGGTCTGGATGGAACAAATCAAAATAGGATAAAGCAAAGTTTCAAAGTACAAGTACAAAAAGAGTCTAAAAGGACTCAATGGTTCCAAGATTATAGAGTTTAAAGGTTTACAGAGTCATGAAAGCTCATAGGCACAAGCCACAGGTACAACTGAAGAGGCTGTGAAAGCCAACAAATGTCTGGAAACTACCTGTAGATGGCTGAAAAGAAGGTGGCCACATCTCTGGCAGCCGACGACGAAGAAGGCTTGGAGGTCAGGGGACCACCACTCAGGTGGCCGAGGACAGAGGCCAAAAGACCATATTTCGGGCGACTGACAATGACTTGGAGGCCGGTGTGAAGGCCGGCGTAGAGACCACGGCTCAGGCCGCTGACATGGAGGCCAGCATAGAAGGCGATGACGACGTGGAGGCAGGCGATGGTGAACCCAAAACCAGTTCACAGGTGGCTGGTGACGACGGCGAAGAGACTCCCTCACCAGAAGCTGATGTGGCAGACAGGGAGTCCGGGGAAGGAGCTGACAGAGCCGGGGAGCCACTCTCGGCAACAGAGTGTCTTATCACCGGCAACAAGAGGGGATTAGGTAACTAGGGGTGGAACAGGGGCAATGAGGGACTCAAGTCTGTAATTAACAATATTTCAGTATGGAAATGAGGAACTTCCTTTAAACACAAGTAATCAAATGATTCATGGTGCAGCCATACTGGACAGATGCCACTGACAGAAGTGTCAACAATGAATGTATGGAATCAAATACTTTATGTTACGATACACAACGAAGCCGCGCAACACGACACGTTTCACAGGGGTCCAGAAAGATCTGTCCAGGTTCTGATGCTTCACTGCTTGGATCCAGGCAGTCCTCTGTTTGACCTGTGTGTGTGTGTGTGTGTGTGTGTGTAACTGACTGTTGCAGCCAAACGCTGCACAATAGTGCAACATTATATTTAATTTCAACAGAAACCTCTGCACTCTGCAATGCATTGAAGTGGAATAAATGTTCATTGTTGTACCCCGTTGGCAACAAGACAGGACCGGAAGCGTGCACTGCACAGGTCACGTACCTTCTCTATATGAAGTGTAATTGTTGGACTCAGATTAGACGTGGAACCTCCACGTCTCTACCGGGGCAGTGGACAAATTTTATGCATGAAACCGGTCCCTGGTACATAAAAGTTTAGGGACCACCGCTCTATTCCACAGACTAACTACTGCACAGAAACCTCCACAAGTTTCTGATGACTCAGCAATAGCAGGCTGTATCAGAGAGGCTGATGATAAAGAGGACAGGACTGTCGTAGTCTTTTGAGACGTCTCAGGTCCTTCGGTCTCTGCTGGATGATGCTCAGGATGTTTGATGAGTCTGTGGTAGCCAGTGCCGTCCTCTATGCTGTAGTGTGCTGGACAGCAGACAGAGTAGTGGACACCAACAGAGTCAACAAACTGATCTGAAGGACAGTAACGTCGTGGGTGTGGAGAAAGGAGGACGCTGTCCAAGTTAAGGACAATATTGGACAGCCTCTCCATGACGTGCTGGACAGAGACAGGAGCACGTTCAGCAGCAGACTCATTCCACCACAGGATGTCATTCCTACCTGTGGACATTGTCTCGTCTCATCATCTACCACTCTTCCGGGTGTCCAGGTCATGGAAGCAGCAGGTTGAGCAGAGAGGCCCAGACTTTCGTCTCACCAGCCACCTCCAACCTCTTCAGGGGGACACCAAGGCGTTCCCAGGCTTGTGGACATCAAACTCTATAATTCCTCCCTGTGACACCTGGACAGGTGTCTGTCACCATCTCTTATACATATATAGTATTTAACTTTGAAATGATTTATGTTACATATTGCAATTTATGCATGCATGTTTTTTATATATATATATATATATATTTTAATCTTCATTTTTCTGTCTTTATATTTATTCATATCTAACTGAGCGTCTGTAATCAAATGCATTTTTCTCTCTGATGTTGATAAAGTGTTCTGAGTCTGATTTTAAACATGTTCTCCTCATTTCCATTAATTTAACTGGAGATAATGGATCTGATCCTGTATCAGGAGCAGGACCTCATCCCAAACACTCCCCTTCTGGCTATACGTCTTTAGATGCCTACTTGCCTGATCCCACCCTTTTGTTCTCGCTTCTGTGTCCAGTCGTCCCTCCCCTTCTCCTGTTTTCCAACGTCAGAGGCACTGAGGGATCTGCAGGCCCAGGAGCCATCGTCCATCCTCACTTCTCCAGACCACATTGCATCCTTATTAATAAACATTTAATTCACATTTGGGGTTGAGGTCTTTGCATATGATCTGGTGGATAAAAAGCTGTCATGTTTTAACTGACTGAACAGACCCAGAAAGATGCAGACAGGACTCTGAGACCTGATTAGTGAAGCGGTAAAAGTCTGAGGGGGTCCTGAAGGTGCAGGGTCCATGACAGAGGTCCGAGGTCCAAAAGCCTAGTGTTCCAGGGAGCCCAGAGCCCAAGAGGAGCAGGGGGCCACGCAGGGACTGGGACACACTTTTGGCGGACCAACGATGGAGCGATGATGGTGAGCAGAGCTGGTTCTTGAGTACTGTAGGTGATGAATCTGCAGCTGCTCCTGAGGCCGTTGCTAGACGGGTGGAGGGTTAGTACTGCACAGCAGCAGCCATGACAGCTTTCTTGCTGACAATAAAAAGTGTTGTGGAGAAATGTCTCCAGAGAACATCCCCATACCTAAGGTGGTGTCTCCAACATGAGTCGTTTCTGCATCACATTTTGTAGGCTATTGTTGTCCTCCTTTAAGGTCACCACAGCAGATCATCTGCCTCCATCTCACCCTATCCCTTTCATCCTCTTCTGTCAGTGCAGCCCTCTGCATGTCCTCATTCACTACATCCATCAACCTCCACTGGTCTTCCTCTCCTCCTCCTGCCTGACAGCTCCAGCTTCACCTTTGTCTAATATATCCACCATCCCTCCCCTGCACACGTCCAAACCATCTCAGCCTGGCCTGCCCCTCTGATGGACTCGTTTCTGTTCATGTACTCATTTCCCTCTCGTGTGCTGCCTGTTGCTTTGGGTAGTTGACACCAAGTGCTTAAACTCATTCACCTTCAGACCTTCTAGTTTCACCCTTAAACCTTCCTCCCCGTCATTCACACACACACGTTCTCTGCCTTGCTTCTTCCATCATTCCTCCCACAGTGCTTACCAAACTGCCCAAGGACAGGGAACCAGTCAGACAGTCACTGGTGGCCAAAGCTCATAGACCCATGTGCATTGTTAATATTTATAACCTTATATGAAAAGTGTAGAAGCTGCATATGTGGCAGAGCTTTTGTATTTAATTAGATTGGATTAAAGGTCTCTCTCCCCTCACCCCTAACTGGTCGAGGCAGATGGCTGCCCCTCCCAAAGCCTGGTTCTGTCAGGTCTCCTCCTGCCAAAAGGGAGTTCTTCCTTCCCACAGTTGCCAGGTGCTGCTCATAGGGGACCATCTGATTGTTGGTGTTTTCTCTGTAATACTGCAGGGTCTTCACCTTACAGTGTGAAGCAGCTTGAGGAAACTTTTGTTGTGAATATAGAAACTCACCTGAACTGAATTTAGCAGGACATCTGGCAGGTTATTGTGTGGAATTAGTGTTGTAAGCACTGGAGGGTTTAAGCTGACATGGATAACTGCAAGTGACCAGAAGAAACACTGAAGTAGTCAAACGGAGGGATGATGCGAAACACATCCCAGGCATTCCGAGGGTAAGAGCATCAAAAGCTGAAAGCTGAGTCGGAATCGGACACCTGCTGACAGAACGGGAGGCTGAGAGTCGACCTGGAAAAGGTAAGGGTTGTCAATGAGCTGCCAAGACCAGCAGGTAAGAAGGGAAGGCGGTGAGCCGTTTGTCAGATTTGTCATGAGTGTGTGATCACTTCACATCAGAGGTCTTCATCGCTGGATACTGCGAGGGCGCTCACACAACACGTACGACTGCAGGCGGTGTGAGAAAAGAACAGCAGCAGCAGAAGCTGCCATGGCAAGAGGTGGCAAAACACAGAGCTGACATGCAGCAACTCCGTGCTCACAGGAAAAAAGATTCAGCTTCTATGATTAGCATGGAAAAGTTCCATCAAGTAGACCTCTGGGAACGAGCTGTCACTGTTCCAGATGTCACAGACTTCACTTCTGTACTCTGGAGGTGGAAGGTGGCCTGAGGCTAGTCAGACTGTTGCTGCAGGCGAGCATATGAACAAACACCGACTGATGCTGTGGCATGTCTGTGGATACACAACACGCTGAAGACTTGACATGCATGAGTTCCTCATCACAACAGGGTTATTTCTAGTCTCACTTTGGAAAAGAGACAAGTTACCTAGTCAAGGCGATCCTGGACCTTGAGACCCTCTTTTATCAACCCACCCTTACTCCTATAAATGACCTTTTCCAAGTGCACTTCATGGACACCTACACGTCACACCACCTTTTATGATACCCCATTCTAAATCCGTCAGCATTCATGTGGAGTGAGTCCCCCTTTTGCTGCTAGAACAGCACATCTGTGCAGAAAGATGTAACAAGAAAACCTGGCTGTGCAGGGCGTCTCTGAAGAAACGCGCAGATTGTTGGCTTTGCAAGCAACCACACCCCTGCGTGAAAAGACCAGCCTGACTGTCATTCACTGCATCAACGACAAGTTACAACCTGCTTTCATGATGGTGTAAAGCATTTTACAGAGCTGAGTCATTTTCTCATGTTTGACTCTCAAAACCTCAAAGTCGGCTGGAGAATATCCCAGCTGTCATGGGGCGAGAGAGGTGGCGTACGTCCTGGACAGGTCACTGCTCTGTTGAGGGAGCTCTGGCACCGTTTGCTCATGACTGACTTATGACCACTGGGGTTCTCGCGGAGGCAGGTGCACCCATCATTTCTTATCTAATATGAGAACCTTACCCAAAGCCGGGTGCAGTGGTTTCGCCAGAGCCGTGGTTTGCACAATTTTGTGTACACAACTCTCCTTCTTCCTCTGGAGGGAGCACGGGGGGGTTTAATGGCTCCTCCTCCAGGTTGGGGCCAGAGTGGGATGGAGACCCTGATACATTTTCCAAGCCTTTTCAAAACTCCTATGTCTGATTCTGACAAATAAATAGACCTGTTGTAGTTAGGTAGCACACCTAGCTGAATGGTGCTAAGAGAAAGAGGGATTTAATTGTTTCATGCTAAAAATACCATTTACTGTTTGTATTGTTACATTTAACCTGTGCCTCTTGTGTAGAGGCTTACACATTTGACTTGCTAGCAAAATGTCTCTGGTTCAATTCTAGGTAGGAGCACAAGCCTCTCCCATCATGGAGGGTAGTGTCAGGAGGGGCATCTAACGTAAAACTTCTGCTATGGTGACCCCTAGAGGGAATGCAGGTGAGCAGCCAAAGGCGCATCATTGCTACATTTGACTGGCTCATTAACTTTTACAAGAGGAAACCATTTGACTAAGAATATTATGGATATTCATTTAATTTAAGAAAATTGCAACCAGATTTGTTTATCAGAACATAAACATATAGCAAGACAAATACTGGTTGTATGTTTAAGTCCTGAACTTATATAATTAAAGTTCATGATTATTCTATTAGTGTTACATTTAAAGCCGTAATCAGTAAAACATATTCTAAGAGTAACATTCTGTGCTTGATGGAGAAAACGAGACCTAAATTTTGTTTACTGCAATAAATGTAAAGTCCAGTTTATAGAAAAAACTGGTCTCAACAAAGACCAGCTTATCAGCAGCTTATCCCCTGGGAATTCCAGCTCCAATGAGCATGTTATAATTGGTCAGGAAAGTCTAAACGGAGCCTTGTTATCAGCGCAGAAAATATGCTACAGTAAATAACCTCGTATCTTAATTTACCTCTTCCATATATACTCCCAGTCTTCATCAGCTAACCCTTAACCCCCGAGTGACTGCATGTCTTTTTGACAAGGCTGATGAGTTTGACTCTTAATGTAAGTGCCGTTTCCTCTGTCACATCTGATTTATTGTAGAATATTTGTAGCCTGCTCTATAACATCATCGTCCGCTGAATTATCATTTATTGTGCAATTTACAGTTTTGATGTTGCAATAATTACATTTAAATTTTTAATGAAATTTCTGTCTCTGTCCTACTGATGGTGGGCAGACACATTTGTTAACTTTCCTCCAAAGTTTCCGTCATCCATCAAGCCCAAGGTTGTTCAGTTCGGCCTTACAGCGGAAGAGCCTTTACTGATTGAATTTAAATGTGTTTTTTCAGGCGGAAACGTGGAAAAAAAAAAAAAAAAAGCCTTGGGCTTATGAGTTTGGAGGAGGATTCAAATCCCATTTCAATGCGAGCCGAGAGAAGCTGCACCAACCAATGATCCATGCAAAGGCAACCCTTGGGAGGTGGTTGCCTTTCTTAGGCAAGAGGCTATACCATCCCTGAGCTTTTCATAAGTCACTGTCTGGAAATGTTAGTTTAATTTGTTCAGATGTTAGCATATGATTTGTTCAGTGGATTTTAATGTGTCTGCCATAAACTAATAATAAAACATCTTATTTACAATGGCTTTACTCTGTGTGGTACCCTCTAAAGAACTGCAGTTGTACAATCGACAAGGGGTACTTGTACCCTTGAGGTATGTAGATAATTTTGCACCATAGAATTATACAAATACTGTTTGTTTTTTTTTAAAAAAAAAAGGTGCAAAATTAGATTGGAGAGGAAAGTTCAGCTAGGATAGACTCAAGCACCCATGCAGCAGTTAAGAAAATGGATGGATTTATTGTTTATTCATACATTTGGAAATGGGTTGCATGTATGTTGTATTTTTTCTTTTTTCCCCCCAGTCTCACATCAACTCAACGCTTTGTACTACTTCTGTACATAAACTACATGAACAAAAGTACCAGGCCACACCTCTAAATTACTGGGTCCAGGTGTTTGATTCAGTCCCATCACCACAGGTGTATAAAACCTAGCAGCTAGCCATGCAGTCTGCCTTTTCAAACGAAAGGATGGGTGGTTCCAAAGAGCTCACTGAATTCCAGTGGTACTGAAATGGGATGTCAACAACCTACCAGCAAGTCAGTTCATGATTTCTTCCTCCTAGATATTCCACCGTCAACTGCGTGTGGTATTATTGCAAAGTGGAAAACTATAAGAACCACAGCAACTCAGACGCCAAGTGGCAGAGCACGTAAAGTTGCAGGGTGGGGTTGCCAAGTGCTAAGGCGCTTAGTCCAGAAAGTGGCTGATGAGTTCCAAACCTCCTCTAGCATTAACATCAGCACAGAAGATGTGCTCGGGGAGCTTCATGACGTGATTCTCCATGGCTAACCAGCTGCATGCAAGCTTTACATCAAAGCACAATGTCAAGCGTTGGACAAAGTGGTGTAAAGCATGTCACACAGACTCTGGAGCAGTGGAAACGTGTTCTGTGGAGTGACAAATCACACTCTGGTAGTGTGAATGATGAGTCTTGGTTAGGTGAATGCCAGGAGAACATTACCTGCTTGACTGCATTGTGCCAACTTACAAAGTTTAGTGGAGGATGGATAATGCTTTTGGGCTTTTTTCTGGGGTTGGCCCAGGCCCTTCGTTCAGTTGAAGGGAAATCTCGATGCCTCAGCTTATCGAGACATTTTGGACAATTCAGTGCTTCCAACTTTCTGGGAACCGCTTGGAGAAGGCTCATTTTTGTTCCAGCGTCACTGTGGCCCAGTGCACAAAGCAAGCTCCAAAAAGGCATAGGTGGCTCAGTTTGGTGTGGAAGAACTTGACTGGCCCAAGCAGAGCCCTGACCTCAACCCCATCCAACACCTGCGAGAGTCTGACCTCACAAATGCTTTTCTGGATGAATGGGCAAAAATTCTCAGACACTCCAATCGTGCAGACAGCCTTACTGGATGAGTGGAAGCTGTTACAGCTGCAAGTAGGGACCAACTCTGTATTACCGCCTATGGTTTAGATGGGATGCCACATAAAGGATCCCGTAGGTGTAACGTGGACGCGGCTCAGTATGTTTGTCCATACAGCACATGAGGTTTAATCATCATCCCTAGGGGGTACTTTTGTGAAAATTGTCTGTATAGACAAAAATTGATTTTTAATGTCCTTGTATTTATTGCGGTTTGGCCAAATGGGGAAAGACGAGGGTAATCCATCAACATCTAATTTACCTGGAGATCTTTGTGGTGGAACAATTTCAAACCAATCACGTACTCGTATCTGAGGATAATTTGAGTTTGATGGATTGTTTGAGCGCCTGTTGAACCCTGTGATGATAACTTATATTTGTGTGTTCCTGTTATGATTTTTCAAACAAACACCAATATGCTGCACGTTTGATCTGTGGTGATCAGTAGTTATTATTTGTAGCTATTGACTCCTGATCAGAGAACAGTTTGCTACACTGCAGCAGAGCTTCCATATGGCTTCATGCAAACAGTGCGTGTGGCGCTTCTTCAAAGACGAACACCGCGATTGACCGCTGACCGAGTAAAGTGTGCACCCAGATGGCTGGAAGTCAGGCTGGGAGACTTAAATCCAAAGATCCCTGCCGCCCAGCGATAGTCACACTTGACCGAGACGTCACAGCTCAGAAACGCTGCTCTGCCAGGCCTGAAGTGGTGACTCCTTTATTTAATCAGAAATGTGGCCCTCGGTATTAAATCACACCCTCTTGGTGAGGTTTAAGGGATTTGAAGCTGCGTGAATGCACACAGAAAACCCGGTGAAATGAAAGAGCGTGGCATTAAGGAGATGGAGAACGTGACTGCTCAGGAAATGGAATCATTTGCATGTTTGTCTCCAACCCCTGGGAGAACAAAGAAAAGCCTGATAGTGAAAATGTGAGGTGAATGTGGGGTCACTCTGAAACATCTTCTGCTCTTTTCTTTGAGCTTCGCCTGCGTAGACTTTCTCAGCTGACATCTCAGAGCAAGAAGGAGTCCTGCCGTCCTGTGTCTGATTTACTTATTCTCAGCTGTTATTACCTTTCAGTCTCTGATTTGATGCCCTCTCCTGCTCACGCAGCGTTTCACCTCCAGGTCTCTTGCAAGCTGGAGAGCAAAGAGCTTCTCCGTCTACTCATGGTGTCGTTCTGCGTGGAGGGACTCCTACATACTGGATTATTTTTACTATTAATGAGCATTGCACCAACGTAATAATAAAGTGGTTAGTGCTGTTGCCTCACAATAAGATGTAGGTTTGAATCCAGCAGTCGGGCAGCTTGGGCCCTTCTGTGTGGAGTTCACCTGTGGCTTCCTCCCACAGTCCAAAGATTCACAAAGAGGTTGGGTTAATAGGAGATTTTAAAGTGACTGAGTGCGTACGGTTCTACGTGTTGGCCCTGCGATGGACCGTCAACCTGTACAGGGTGTACCCTACCTTTTGTCCTATCGCAGCTGGGATAGCATCCAGCGCCACCCTGTGTTGGATGGATGGCTTTCTGACAGTCTGATGTACGAGTTACCTGACTGGCTGCCACCTGTAAAGTTTGGTGGAAGAGGGATAATGCCATGGGGTCGCTTGTCTGGGGTCGACCTGGGCCCCTTAGTGCCAGTAAAGGCAAATCTTAATGCTTTAGCTTAGCCAGACCATCCACCCATCCGTCCATCCATCCATCCATCCATCTTCTGCCACGTATTCTCGTCTGGATCACGAAGACAGCAGGCTAAGCACAGCTGCTCAGACTTCCATCTCCCCACCCAGCTCTTCCAGCTCTTCCAGCTCCTCATACTAGTTGAGTTACCTGTAACACCTCATGGATGCATGTGATGTCATAACTCCTGTAGGTGTAATGTGTCTGTGGCCCAATACATTTGTCCATATGGTCCAGCCGTGGTGCAACATTGACCCGCCACACCAGTTCTTCACTTTCTCTCGATTTGAAACTTTCAAACATTTCACATTAAGCACCTTTAAAATCAGGATGAACTTCTGGAAGCGAGTTGTCATGGAAACCCAAATGGAAAAGTTCCCTTTCATAGTGAAATTCTATTTTTCGGGCTGTCTGAAGTGAGACGCAAGGTCACATTCTCTGCAATCACTCCTCCTTTTGTCCTCCTCTTCACCTCGTTCTGCTCCAAACTCTCCTCTCCTGTAGCTCCGCCCACTCCTGCCTCTGCTTCACCTGACAAGGTTTTCATTGAGAGTTTGGCACCAGTGCAGCATCCCTACAAGCTCTCCTCTTGTTTTTCATTTGGTACCAGCCTGGCATATCCATTTCATTTCTATTCCTGCTATGACACGACCAGTCTTTTGGGTGCTCTTTTTGTTTTGCCAAAAGCTGAAATGTAAAGCCAGGGTTACAGGCGCTGGGTTAATAATCTTTTCTGTTCTAGTGCTGATAGTCTTTTCATTTAGTATTGCTTTAATGTTCTATTCAGACGCTTTTACAAATCTGAAAAATGTAAGAAAATAAATGGGAAAAGACGATAAAACACCCACGCCTTTTGCTTTTTTCAAGCATCTGCGTGACCTTGGAATTTTTAAAGCTTTGTCAAGACAAAATGCAGCTTTTACTGCCCTTTCAGAGACAGTTTCAGCTAATTTATTAACTATGCACAGCAGCACTACTGTTCTTGAAGTTCAAGAAGTTGGTCAGAGGAAGCAACAGCATATTATCGGATAGAAAAATCTCTCAGTCCAGTAAGATAAATGAATTCCAAACCCAACCGGTTTTATGCAGGCGGGTCCTGCCTGAGGTCCCACCACAGGAAAACTCAAGACAAACATTTTGCAAGCCTTTGGAAATCCCAGTGGAAATTCCTACAGATGCGAACGCATTGCTCCACTTAGGCCCATTCAACCCACAACGCAGCATGTTGTTGAGAAAGTGCGCCCAGAAGTGGTGGCAGCATGATATCTGATGTAACGTGTTTTTCTACCCTCAAACTGAAATTTTTTAATGCTCTAAACATGCATCTCGTCCCTGGCAGAAATCATGGATGTGGCGACAGATTTTACTGGGAGGCTGAAGGAGAACTTTTCTCCTCGGTTTAATGGACGTGCCCTGCCCACAGAGGTGAAAAGCAAGTGCTTCCCATTCATTTTTATAAAGCCTACATGGCCAGCTGTGTAAGTCAAACTCGCCCACCTCTCATCTGGCTAAAGTTGAAATAGCTACTTTTTGCAAATCAGGGGAGTTTAGTGAAGACAAAGCCTCTGCAGCCAGAACAGCTCCCACTTTTCTATAAGGTCTGGGCTTTTATGAAATCAGACACTGATGTTGGATGAGAGGGCCTGGCTCACAGACTCTGTTCTAGTTCATCCTAAAGGCATTGGATGGGGTTGAGGTCAGGACTCTGTTTGGGCCAGTCAAGTTCTTCCACACTAAACTCATCCAATCATGCCTTTATGGAGCTTGCTCAGTGCACTGGTGCAAACAGAGCAGGACAGACGGGCCTCACATCCAGCTAACTGATGTTAGGACTGGTGTGAGACAAGGGTCAATAATATCACCTCTCCTGTTCATCATATTGATGGATCAAGTTATAAAAACTAACAAGCAAGGAGAGGCAGAGAGGGACCACGAAATGAAAGACAACTTTGCTTATGAGACGATGTAGCTGTGAGCGAGTCTAAACATTGTCCTTGGCCAACTGTCTCTGTGTGGAACACAATGCTGAAGGAACATGGTCTGAAATTAAACCTAGGAAAGAGAGGTGATGACAGCATCAAGGAAGCCCAAGGAATAGAAAGTAGAAGTTAATAAAGTTACCCTCAAGCAAGTTAGTCAGTTCAAATACCTGGGGAATATTTTTGATAGCACAGCCAACCATGAAAATGTTGTCCTGGAACGAATAACGGAATATAGCAAACACGTGAACCTGCTCTACCCACTTCTAAAAGACAAGTGCATACCTCAGAGTGAAAACATGCATTTATATGACCAATATTATGTTCTGGCCGCGAATCATGGCCACCAGGAGGTGGGTGAGGTGAGGTGAGGTGAGGTGAGGTTACCTGGGGGTCAGAGGTTCTGGATCCTGGGCCCTGCCTGTGGGCTTGAGGGGTGGGTGTGTCCGTCCCTCTGGGTGTGCTGAGTCATTGCTGGTCTTGGGGTGCAGGGGGTGCAGGGGGCGTGGTCCTGTGGACCCTAAGCTGGGTGGGCCTGGTGCCTTCCCACCCACAGGTAGGGACGGGAGGGTGGGGGTGAAGCTGGTTCTGGCTCTCTACACAATCACTTGGGCACTGGGTCATGTAGATGCTTTCTACCGTTTGGTTGGTGAGGCTTTGGTTGCCGTACTCTTGGCCTTTTCTCAGGTGTATTCCTAGCTCGGGTTCAGCAGCTGCTTGTCCGGGTGCTGGGAGTTTCCAAGGGACCATAAGGCAGCCTGGCCTGGCCGAGGCTGGGGGTGGGGACCCTGAGTTTGGGGTGTAATGTTGCTCTTGGGACACATAGTGAAAGTTTCCAGGATTTAGGACAGGTTGTTGTCTGGGGGGGACTGAGCCTCCCAGGCAGGGGTGGTCTGGTTGGTGTGGGAGCAGCATCATGTCTCTGTTGTATCTGTTCTTGACTGCTCATCTTGGTGTCTTTTATATTTAGTCCTCTTTATATTTCTTTTTTCTTTCCTCACTTTCCTCCCTTTTCTGTTCCCTCCACCTGTCAGGTCCAATAACTTCGCTTCATTTAACGAAGTATGTCACAAATTATACAACAAGACGAGCTTGTTAAGCTTCACTTGGCAAAGCAAATCTGTTTGGCACAGGAAGGCAGCAAGATTGCCATGTTGCATACCAAGTTGCTGGATGGAATAGGTACGAAAAAAAAGAAAAAGATGACAATCATCTATGAGGTCAGGCACTGATGTTGGACGAAGAGGGCCAACATCAGTGTTCCAGTCCAAAGGTGTTGGATGGGGTTGAGGTCAGGGCTCTCTGTGGGGAAGTCGTGTTCTTCCACACAAATCTAATCTACCCAGGCTTTGTGCTCCAGTGTGAGGGCCATCAGTCATGCTGGAGCAGAACAGGGTCTTTCCTAAACTGTTCCAACAAGGTTGGAGGTATAGAAATGTCCAAAATGTCTTGGTAAGCTGAAGCATCAGTATTTCATGAAAATTTCAGTTTGCTCTGCTTACAATGACAATATAGTTGTCATTGAGTCGCTGTGGTTTCTAAACCCTCCAACTTCGCAAACATTTACAGCTGATGGTGGAATATCTAAAAAAAAAAAAAATTCACCAGCTGACTTGTTGCAAGCGTGGCATCGTATGACAGAACCATCGCATCTTTCACTAATGTTTGTAAAGACTCATTGAAACACCTGAATTCAATTTTTCTTTCTGGGAGGGTTACATGCGTTCAGACAAAACTAAAAGACATGAATGAGTCTTCAAATCTTTTGACTGACTTGAAGTCGCAGCTGATCCGACTGATCAGAAACAGCATCACATCGTCAGTGAACTTTCACTCCAAAATGGGAAAATAACCAAATCAAATTTGAGACTAGAAGTCAAACACCACCCTAATGTTTCAGTGGAAACTGCGCTACTGTTGGCCAACGACAAAGGAGGAAGAGGAGGGGAAGCGTGTTAGGAGGCAGAAAGGGTGGAGGTGAGATTAGGGACTTTAACTGTAAGAACTATGACTGGTAAAGGGAGAGAGGTGCTGAGAAGGTTGATGCATGTAGTGAAGGAGGACATGCAGAGGGTTGGTGTGAGGGAAGAGGATGCAGGGATAGGAGGGGATGGAGGCAGATCTGCTGTGGCAAGAAGGAGAAGAAGATCTGAACTTAAGTAGCTGCAGGTCCATGATTGTCAAAGAGCCTCAGCAGCAGATTAGGACCAGACATGAAAACATCTCTACATTTTCTCCATCACCAGCTGAATGCATGATTCCTGCACTGCTGTAACTTTATAACCATATAAAATGGTAGAGAATCTACACAGCCCCGTTGTAGCGCCCCCTGTACTTCTTTTGTTTGCAGTGCAAAAATATAAACCACTACCTTACAGAGACACCTATAAAGGACTTAGAGTAGAGCGCAGATAAGTCAGTAAAAGGTCTAGCTTTCAGACAATTTTAAACACACTATGACCATAACCTGCTCCAGACCAGGTTGTGTGTTCAGCACGTGACCCCAGTGATTTAACCAGCGAGAAACGAGCGCCACGAAACCGAAAACTCTCTGCTTTAAGCTCGCCGTAGCTGCCAACACATTAATCTCACTTTGTACCAAACCCCTGTGGGAAATTCTCCATTCAGCACCTGTTCCGCCTCCTTCAATAAACCCGTTAAACTTTGATCTGCCTCCGAGTCTGCGTTTGAATCCACCTGTTCTGTATTAATTATGACACTTCATAAGAAACAGACATTACAGCAGTGCAGTTTCCATTGTTCACGTACCCGATCCGAGGGTTCAAAAGACACGGTGTCAACGGGTGTCGTGAAATGGAAAACACACTGTCAAATAACATTTACACAATACGTCTGTCATGTTGATACTTTGGTCTAATATTGTGCTGCCTTGAATTATGGGATGGCATTCTGTCCTTTCATAAAGGATGGTCAGTGTCTCCTCTGCCAAACCAGATAAAGCAGTGAAGTACTTTTCCATAGTATTTGGAGCATTCCACCAGCTCTAACTTATGCTTTCATGTCACTTCACACACACACACACACACACTACTGCTCTTCTTTTGGGTATGTATGCAAGTGCTGAAGTAACTATGAATG
>VUQH01006476.1:1451-13416 GCA_015106775.1 Etroplus canarensis | reverse complement strand
GCAGTACTTGGCAGAAATCCCTGCAGCTCCTTCAGTGATGCTGTAGGCCTCTTGGCAGCCTCCCTGACCAGTTATCATCTTTTAATCAATTTTGGAGGGACATCTATTTCTCATTAACATCACTGTGGCTCCATATGTCCTCCCCTTCTTGATGACTGTTTTCACTGTGTTCCATGGTATATGTATTGCTGTGGGAATGTTTTGTCCCCTCCTCCTGACTGATGACTTTGAACAATAAGATCTTTGTCGCTTTGTCAGCTCTCTGTGAATCATGGCTTTTGTAGGTAATTAAAGCAAAAGGTGCTTCAATAAAGTATTAGTTTTAGGGTGCGCTCATTTATGCAAGGTGGAAGAAGTTTAGAAATGATTTATTGTGGTCTCATTTTTTTACATCAGAAAAACCTGGTGTTTTAACAGGGGTGTGTTCACTTTCTGTGTCCACTGTATCTGAAGTTTGAGTGGGATTGTGAAGACACTCAGTGACTCCCTTCAACCATTCACCTACATCCCCATGGGAGGTCTGCAGCACAGCCTCCTCCTCCTGAGCTGTGTGAAGATGTGCCAGAATCTCCAACTGGAGGTCTTGCTGGTTTCACCGAACTCCTCTCAGGTTCCCAGGTTTTTCCTTCAGCCACTGCCGAGGCTTCACTGTGCTCGGTCCGTCAATACCTGTGGAGTCTCCCCTTAATTATTCAACACTCAACACTTTGGGGCTCTTTAATAATCAGTGTTAAAGACACTAAAAAAAAGCACAAACGGCAGTAATGTTTAACATAATTTATATTTATTTTCTTTTGAACAAAATGTTAATAAATGTATTTGTTTTACGTCCAAAAAAGATCATGACTCGTGGGACGCATTTTATAAATAATCTCATCCAAGTCTTTTGTAGAAAAAAAAGAAAGTAAATTAGCAAACTAAAGCATCTCTAGTATGACAATATGACAACTTTATCAGAATTTTTTTCTCTATATTCGAACCCTTCTCAATCCAAGCTTCTTTTTTTGTATATTTTCCTTAAGACCTCTTCAGCTCGTCTTTTTAACATCCAGCTCAGTCCTACTCATCAACTCACACCACTGCTTTAGACAACAGAAGAATGCAGCAAAAAGTCTCAAAAAACAGACAAAAACCGAGGAGGCGAACAGAGAACACAGTGAGATTCCAACAGTGGGGTAAGGAGTGAGAGGCTAGGGAAGACGGGGGAGGTAGGGGAGTTTGGGGTTCCACATCATCGGGACGTATTTACAACATAAAGGACAAGGGGGTGATGGTGGTGGTGCCTTGGTTTGGGGTGGGGGGTCATCTGCATAGATCCACAGGACTCAGATCATGAACACCTAGAGATCAGAGGGACAGAGAGCGAAGTGTGGGCCTGTTACATCCGCTGCTGTCTTCAAGGGAACGTAATGAGGATCTAATGTACAAAACAACGCGACTCACGGGAATATCAAGCAAAGAAGGCGATCACAGAGCCAACAGGGTGGGTGGTGACAGCGGGGATGGGGATAAAACCTGTGGATTGGGTCTTTAGATTTTATCTAGAGGCAAAAGTTGACCTGACTTTCCTTCTGAGTGAGTGGGGAGCAAATCAGTGGGTGTTACATGATATGAAGCTAGGCGGGATTCGTTAAACGGGAAGGGGTCACGACAGATCAAATGTATATAAGATTTTCTGCTGTTATTTATTTATTTTTTTGGTATGACATTAGTTCCTTGATAAAAATCACATTTTCTGCCTAATCACTGACTAATACGGGGGTTAAAACTCTTCTGCATCCCTGCGCAATCCGTCCTCGTGTCAATGTGCACTTTACTAGCAGCAGCCATGCAGGAAAAAGAAAAGGACACAAAAAAAAAAGACCACAGAACAAAATCAGATGGATCAGCCCTTGAAAACGCCACATACTCCTCACACGCTGACAGTAACACAGCCCTTTGCTAGTCTGTGAAAGATAGCGGTTGATCAGCTCGTCTAAGGGTGATTTAAGAGTCAACGGTTTGATAGATCGGGCGGCCGGCTGGTCACTTGCACCAAATCTGTGATACTGACAAGCTGAGCCATCAGTAGTGAAGATATCACAGAGTACGGCACTAATCCCAGCTGCTTTTCTGCCCCCTGTATTGCTCCTTCGCCTGTATCTGCCTCGACTGATTCATGCAGCATAGAGGCACTCAAAGATCGGGGGCCTCATTTATCAAGCCAAAGGTGTGCTGCCACCGCAGGGAGTCCCCAAGGAACAACAGTCTTACCCACGTCCCATTGGCTGGTTAGGTTAGGCGAGTTTGTATTTTTAAAAAGCTGAATGCGCAAACCTGATTTACTTTTAGCCAACAACATTAGTGCCTTTAAAGTAGTGTTGAAAAATTGTAAACCACTGCTGTCCACAAGGAGTGATCTACATTAGTTAGAAACGTCACATAAAGGAACAACCAACCGAAAACAGTTTTCAGTCTCTTGAGACATTTTAGTAATGCCAGAACGTGAATCGCTCATGGTCCCTCACAATTCACAGGTTACTGTAACGTGGGCAGTGCAGAATTGGTTGGCTGTGTTGCACAAACTAATGAGAATTAAAATCCACTGAGAAGTCAGAGGCTCACAGTCAGTCAAATCCACGACAACAGCCCCAGTTCTGACCAGCCCTAACCTAACTTCAGACATTAGTATGTTATAAATAAACCTAATGAGAGTGGCTCGTTTTATGCACATTACAATCCAGAACAATACTCTTTGGAGCAGCGATGTTTGGTAAAATGGAAAAGCGTCTGCAAAATTATAAATGTGACCGTGATCTTTACCTTGAAGGCAAATTGGGTAAAGACCCGTTAGGTGATTGTTGTGTG
Organism: Etroplus canarensis; assembly: GCA_015106775.1. Lineage (NCBI taxonomy): Eukaryota > Metazoa > Chordata > Actinopteri > Cichliformes > Cichlidae > Etroplus > Etroplus canarensis. The sequence continues at coordinate 10,569 of VUQH01006476.1, read as the reverse complement.
AGGGAGTCTCACTGACAGCTGATCAATGCTGTAAGAGAAGTAGCGATTCTTGTGAATTGTGGATGGACGGGCACGTGCCTCGCCATGGACTTATAGGGCCTTCATCTAGATGAGCTGAAAATGTAACACTTCTAACTTGTGGTGGTAATATGATGAATATGACCTCAAGCACAAGCTGGGTAAAGACCCATTAGGTGATCACTGTGCGCAAGTTTTATTAAAATCTGACCAAGCCTCTAGGAGGAGTAGCAATTCTTGTGAAAACGGAAAAGTGCCCATAAAATGACAAACGTTACCTTGATCTTGAGCTCCATCTGGGTGAAAACTCATTAGGTGATCATTGTGTGAGTTGGATTAAATTCTGACCACTGCTGTAGGAGGAGTAGTGATTCTTGTGACTTGTGGATGGATAGATGACGGAAACTTCAGCAATATTCCGTCAGCTGGACGAGCTAAAACTTTCTTTCCAGTTTCCACATTCCGATTTAAGAGCACAGTGAAGTCAGAAGAACGATATTCCGACTGAAGGAATGGCACCATCTGAGGAACTCATGAATGCACCATCAGTCCAAGAGATTCTACAACCAATGACAAAGTCAAGGCTTTGTTGCTCATTCTTGTGAATACTGAGGGAGAATCTGAGACTGCTGAGCTTCTGTTACATCTGCTGACTTGTGTGTAATTCTTTGTGACTTTTTCTCAACTTAAATTGTCAACCTTATTACTGTTAAAGCATGGTTGTTCCTGGCAACCAATTTAAAAGTTGTATAAATGAGAGTATCTAAAAGTAAAACACTTCAAACTGAGTGGAAGAATATAGATGGATGAATGTTTGATATTAGGAAGTGTTTATTGATTAAGACAGCCGCCGTCTTCACTGTCTCATGACACAAAGCTCACTGGTTATAAAACATGGGAGTCGTTCCCATCATTGCCGTACTTCCCACTAGCATTTTCACAGTAACTGTGAATTAACAATGATCCTGCTATTTATTGCTTTTTGTAAAGCAATTTTTTGTAACTACTATGATAATAGAGTGAATTTTTTGACCATGGATGACAGACAGTAAACCAAACCCCATGTTTCCAGGTTGCACAAATATGCATACCCTAATACTAGGACTTTGTTGAAGCACCTTTTGCTTTAATTCCAGCATTCAGTGTTTTTGGGTACACACCTGATTAACCCCAAATAAAGTTCAGCTGCCCTCGTAGGATTTTCCTGACAGTTACTCAGTTTCATCAGACAAACCATCAAATGGCTCTTATTGTTCAAAGGTATCAGTCAGGAGGAGGGGACAAAAAAATTCCCACAGCATTACATACACCATGGAACACAGTGAAGACAGTCATCAAGAAGGGGGGGAAAATATGGAACCACATGGATGTTACTGAGAACTGGACGTCCCTCTAAAATTGATGAATAGATGAGACTAAAACTGGTCAGGGAGGCTGCCAAGAGGACTACAGCATCACTGAAGGAGCTCCAGGAATTTCTGCCAAGTACTGATTGTGTAGAACATGTGACCACAATCTCCTGTATTCCTCATATGTCTGGACTATAGGGTAGGGTGGCAAGATGGAAGCTTTTTTTTTCCAAAGAAAAACATCCAGGCCTGGATAATAATAATAAAAAAAAAGATCAGGTCTCACAAAAGCATGTGGGAAAATGTGTTGTGGTCTGATGAAACCAAGGTTAAACTTTTTGGCCAAAATTCTAAGTTATGTTTGGCGCAAAAACAACACTGTACATCACTAGAAGGACACGATACCCACAGTGAAGCACGCTGATGGCAGCATCATGCTTTTTAGGGTTGTTTTTTTTTTCAGCTGGACCTGGGGCTGTCGTCAAGGTGGAGCGACAAATGAAAGATTCGGAATGACCCAGCTAGAACCCAGACCAAAATCCAACTGAAAATCTGTAGGTGACCTGTAGAGGGCTGTGCACAGGAGACGTCCTCACAATCTGACAGATTTGGAGCTCATTGTAAGGAAGAGTGGGCAACCATTACCATGTCAAGATGTGGCATGCTGATAGACTCCTACCCAAAATGACTGAACGCTGTAATTAAAGCAGAAGGTGCTTCAACAAAGTTTTAGTTTCAGGGTGTGCACACTTTGTTATTTTTATCATGGCCACATTTTTTTAACATCAGAAAAACCTGGTATTTTAACTTTAACTTTTTTAAACTTTTGATATCCACCCAACAGTGCCACCAGCTCTCCTCTGGATAAATGTGTTCTATCAAACACAATCAAAGCAATTTTTGACAGAAGAGTTTTTTTTCCCTCTCTAAGTCATTGTTCACAGAAAAAAATAAGAACACGTGTTTAGAGATGGCCAAAAGGTATGTGGAAGACTTTCCAAACATATGGAAGAAGGTCCTCTGGTCAGATGAGACTGGCATCAACCTAACACCTCATCACCCCGCGAACACCATCCCCACAGTGAAGCATGGTGGTGGCAGCATCATGCTGTGGGGATGTTTTTTAATGGGGAGAGACTGAGAGACTGGTCAGAATTGAAAGAATGATGGATGGCGCTAAATACAGGGAAAATTTTGAGGAAAACCTGATTCAGTCTCAGGAATTTGTGACTGGGACGGAGGTTGACCTTCCAAGCAGGACAGTGACTCTAAGCATACTGCTGAAGCAACACTGAGTGGTTTAAGGAGAAACGTGTTAATGTGTTGGAATGGCCAAGTCAAAGCCCAGACCTCAATCCAACTGAGAATCTGCGGCATGACTTAAAGATTGCTGAACACCAGCAGAACCCATCCAACGTGAAGGAGCTGGAGCAGTTTAGCTTTGAAGAATGAGCAAAAATCCCAGCTAGATGTACCAAGCTCACAGAGACACTAAGAGACTTGCAGCTGTGATTGCTGCAAAAGGCGCCTCTACAAAGTACTGACTTTAGGGGGGGGTGAATACATATGCACGCACCACTTGAGAATTTTTGAAAATACTTTCTTTTCATTCACTTCCCCAATCTGGACAATTTTCTCTTGGTCCACTACATAAAAGAAACAATTTAAATTACAGGTCGTAAAGCAAAAAATAAAATAATAAGGAAAAAAGCACAGGGGGTGATTACTTTTGCAAGCCGCTGTACGCTGATCCATCATCATCATCATCATCATCATCATCGAATGACAGAAAACAAGAGGAGGATATTGCCGGCTGTAGGACTGATCTTTAAATTAACGTGATCGTGCACTAGCACCTTAACTTTTTTCCACCAGGAGTTTTTGTTGGGGCGAGGAGAGGTGAGGTATTTTTTATTTATTACCGAAAGAAGTTAAGACAATAGTAAAATAAAGAAGCCAGTTTCTAATACTCAGAACTATCTGCTTATGCATTTACATCCATTCTAAACACAGGATAAGGACGCCAAGTGATGGAGAACGTAAAGAATCACTTAAAATTATTATGAATTTAAAGAAAATGTTCTTTCCGCATTCGTACATTTTTTGTTAAAGCCTCCGGGAGCCACTGGAGATGGGGAAAAAGAGCCACAAGCAGCTCTGAGGCTCCTCATGTAGCAGAACTGTAAAAAGAACAGCAAAGAGCCAGCAGATGTTAGGACTTCTTACCGTTTTAGTTTGCAGCTGATATCTGTCCACTCATGTTAACTGATTACGGTAAAGCCAAATCATTCATGCTGCCCCGTGTGTGCATTTCTCTCTTACCTGCGTGCATTTTTTTTTCTTTTTTTTTTGCATTTGGGCCACGCATTACACGTTACGGAGGTGGATAGTGCTACTATAATGGGTACACCTTACCCTCTTCGCCTTGGCAGAGACGTCGCGGAGGTACGACTGGACTGCGGAGCAAATCACCCAACCTGACTGTGCAGACACTAGCTTGCTTGATAAATGAGGCCCCCGATATTTTGGCTTCGCGCAACTGTCCTCTAGTGTCCCTGGGTTGTCCCTGCAATTCAATAAATTCTCACTGTGGCATTAAGACGAGCCTCTGGGCCGCCTGTGTGCAACACTGACACCACCATATGAGGTAAACTGAACACTTTAGAAACCAGAGAACACCACTTTCCTCCATCGAGCTGAACCAACACTACCTTTTTACCACTTCACCTCTCCTGACTTGCTTAATGGCCCAACAAGTTAGAGGAGAAAGCGAGCCAGTCTCAGAGCACTTAAGGTCCTAAAATATGTAGGCATGTACTGTCATAAGGGGTTGAGAAAAGGTCCGGTCTGACAGGAATACAAGCTGAACATCAGAATACAGAAGAATCACATACATTTTGTTTTCAGGGAAACAAGACCTACAATGAGTGATGGATGATCCTGGCAGGCCCTGGAGCAACATCACATACAAGGTAGTAAAGAAGATGCCTCTAAGGTGATGGGGAGTAGGAAGTGGAACACAGCTGATATGTCAAAACATTCTGGCACCGGAAAGAAAGTGCAGCAAAAAATCTAAAAGTAATAAGTGGGAGCGCGCACCTCATCGATGTCCGTTTTTCCTCTGACGTGCCATCCACGTGCACACATCGAAAACGGAGGGAGGAGGGAGAGGAGAGGGGAGGAGAGGAGGGACAGTATGCTAGAAAACATGTGGATGGAATAGAAACAATGAGCAGGTTTCAAGTGGCAAGAGGTCAGTTCTTTTAGGGGTGGTGGTTCTCAAACGTCTCGCCTCAGTCGATGTCCAATCCCAGCATCCTCAGCTCCAGTGAAAACCCTCCCGCTTCCTGTGGTTGGCGGCAGATTGCGGAGGCATTTCCAGCACATCTCGCCAGTTGTGTCCCTGGCAGCCATGACACTGTAAAAGCCTTCACCCCCCCCCCCTCCCCTTTGCAAAGCTCCAGCCTTGATTCAACCCCAAGGTTCACTCCTCGTTAGAAGCGCTTTCCTCTGGCGAGAAAATGGCAGCCACGCCCACCAACGTAGAATTATGGGAGGCTGAAATGATGATGACAGTGTGTAGGAGTACGAGGGCCAGCAGGCAGATCTTCAGTCGCCCGCTGCACAGTCTCGGGGTGGCGGCGGAGGTGACCGAGGCCCCCTCGGGCTGGCAGGAAGAAGCAGTTCTTTTTAGTGTGCCGCCTGAAGGGTTGTCCATTTTGGAGTCCCATCGGACGTCGCAGCACTCCGCCTCGCTGTCTGATGGATGATCTCCCAAGAGCCCTGGGAAACAAAAAAAAAAGAGAGTACAGCGGATGAAGACGCTGACTTTTCCCTGCTGTGTATTTCTATTTATAACAGGGGTCACTGGCACTTTCTCACAGAAGATATCACTAAATATAAATTTGCTTTTTGCTGCTAATAATAACCAATGAATAATGCAGGTATTCTGCAGCTTTAATTATCTTCAAATACACTTTTCATTTCATACAAGCATCTCAGTCGGCCTTTAGACCAAAGGAACAATTCCAAAGAAAGGCTACCGTATTAAATCTTTAAAGCTACAACACATTTTTCCCTTATGATGAAATCATAAGAAATAAAACAAACTCCCTTCAGCACTCAGATGATTTTGTGCTGTGGTCTTCCTCTCTCTGGTATGACCAGCAGTGTATAAACACTAACATTAACAAGTTATTGCTGTCTAATGAACTGTTTTGCTCCCTTTGCTCACCATACATGTGTCACCTTGGTTTCATATGGAAGGCCAAAACTACCACAATTCAAATTGTAATAAGAAATGACTAAATACATCAAACAGGGCATTGCATGCAGTAAAATTCCATTCCGTTCAATTTAATCTTTTTTATATAGCGCCAATTCACAACAAAAGTCGCCTCAAGGCGGTTTACACTGTAAAGTATTATGGAGAGAAAACCCCCAACAATAAGATGATCCCCTATGAGCAAGCACTTGGCGACTGTGGGAAGGAAGAACTCCCTTTTAACAGGAAGAGACCTCCAGCAGAACCAGGCTCAGGGAGGGGCAGCCTTCTGCCTCGACCAGATGGGAGTGAGGGGAGAGAGAAAGGAAAGCAAAGACAGACAGACATTTTAAAAACTAGGATGTCAGTGATGTAGTAGCTCATCCAGCTCAGGATGCACTACAGGTCACAGGTCATCATTTGTTAGGTGCAGAAAGAAGGTGATAAGTTGTCTCGTCATTAGTCGACTCACAAACAGTTAATGTCGAGGGCAGTGGCCCTAGCCTAGACTATATGGACAGAAGTACTGCGCCACTTACAGGACTAATAATGACATCCCATTCTAAATCCATGGACGTTAATATGGAGTTGGTCCCTCTTTGTAGCTAGAACCGCTTCCACTTATCTGGGAAGGCTTTCTACAAGATTTTGGAGTGTGTCTGTGTGAATATTTGTTCATTCATCCAGAAGAGCATTTGTGAGATCACACACTGATGTTGGACGGGGTTGAGGTCAGGGCCCTACGTGGGCCAGTCAAGTTCTTCCACACTAAACTCATCCAACCACCTATTTATGGAGCTTGTTTGTGCACTGGGGCAAAATTATGCTGGAACAGAAAAGGGCCTTCCCCAAACTGTTCCAACAAAGTTGAAAGCGTAGAATTGTCCAAAATGCCTAGGTAAGCTGTGATCTGAATTCCCTTCACTGGAACAAAGCTTAAATATAGCTTTATCCCTACTCAACCAAACTTTACAGCTGATACAACGCAGTCAGGCAGGTAATGTTCTCCTTTCAATTACCAAACTCAGACTCCTCCATTTGACTGCCAGATATGGAAATGTGATTCATCACTCCACCGAACACATTTCTGCTCCAGAGTCTTTACACCACTCCACTGGACACTTGGCTTTGTGCTTGGTCATTTATGGCTGGCATGTAGCTGTGTGGCCATGGAAACTCACGCCATCAAGCTCCCAGTGCACAGGTTTGCAATAACTCCACTTACAGTTGATCACGGAACATCTGCATGCATTTGTGGCAATGGGACTGAATGAAACACCTGAATTCAATGACTAAAAGGAGTGGCCCAATACTTTTGTTCATATAGTGTAGCTTAAGAGATTATTATGCCATAAGTAAACTGAATGAATAAATGCCAGAGAGGGACATGCCAACACTCATTTTATAAACATTACAATCCAGCCCACTCTTAGGAGTAGCGATTCTTATGAAAATGGAAACGTGCCTGTAAAACGACAAATATGGCCTTGATCTTGAGCATGATTTGGGTAAAAGACCTATTAGGTGATTACTGGGTGCACATTTGATTAAATATTAAATTCAGATCAATACTGCTGAAGGAGTAGCAATCCTTGTGAACTATTCTTGGACAGCTGCCTCGTCCTTTGGCTAGATGAGCCAACAAAACAAAACCCCAAGGGTCCGTAACTGAGAAAAACTTTAACTCATCATTATATTCATATCATATATATTGATTCTTTAAGTACGAGTTTTTTTTTTCATTTCTTGATATCATTTTGAGACTGTCATAAAGATGTGCCGCAGCATAGTTATAAACTTTGCTTTAGTTCTAGTAAAAGGTTGATGCCTGAAACTCGACAGTATTAATCTAGTACAGCTGGAACTAAAAGAAAGCAGAGCCAGGGACAGTTAAAAACAATAACCTCACCGTAAACTCACTGTAAACGGTAAAATAGTTCACCTGGAGCACAAATGACAATTCTCTCATTAACACTGGCCCTCTTTTAATTCATCCGCTGCCTCAATAGATGGATCAAACCCACTAGACCTCAGCGCGTGGAGGACCAGACACGGTGACCCTCAAATGAACTCCAATTAGAGCCCACGACAACACAGAGGGTGACGCATCGCTGCTTCAGTTGATGGCTCTGGAAATCTTAACTTGCCAGCATGTAAAACGAGCCATCGCTGCTCTCATCATCCGCACGGGGACGGACGAACTGCTGAGAGAGGAGCTCGCTACGGGAAAGCATAAGGAGAAAGCGGGTGATTGATGATGAGAGCGGACAGAGGACTGGCGGATCTGCTGGATTAGACCTCTTCTCCGTGCGGATTGGCACCTTTTCTGACTCATCTGTAGGTTTTGCTGCACCTGTGACAAGTGAGATAATTTAGCCCCTTTTTCCATCTTTTCAGAGACAGTGTGAAAATGATTGGGTTTGGGTGCTGAATCTTAGTCGTGTATTTTAAAAAGGACGAATCAGTACAACTCGCTTCACACCCAGTCCGTTCCACCCCGAGATGTCGACCATTCTAGATGGTAATATTCCACTAATATAAGAGCCATGTTACTGTTGCGGGTGAAACATTAAAAGTGTAATACACGACGGATTTTGTCACTTGTAACTGGTGAACATATCTTTTCTGGTTCTGCTGCCACGGTGCTCAGAGAGATGTAAACAGGAAGTAGCAATATACCATGGAGAGGCCTTGTTTTGTGTACCATTGCATTTTTGCACCATTAAAAGCATGCCAAGTTGGAATAAAGAATAAAATGTGATAATCTCAAGTACCTTCTGCAATTTTAACAGGTATTTTTATAATATAAGATATTCTTATATTCACTTACCGGCCACTTTATTAGGCAAAGCTGCTATCTAGATCACCAATCACACAGCAGCAAGTCAGTGCATTTAGGGATGTAGATATGGTCAAGATGCTCTGCTGGGGTTCAAAATGAGTGTCAGGATGGGGAATAAACACAGTTTAAGTGGCTGGTCTGACACATTTCAGAAACTGCTGATCTGCTGGGATTTTACCACACAACCATCTCTAGGTTAAGAGAAAATATCCAGCGAGCAGCAGTTCTCTGGAAGAAAATGCCTCGTTGGTGCCAGAGGTCAGATAATTGCCGAGCTGCTCCACACCGATAGAAAGGTAACAGTAACTCAAATAACCACTTGTTACAAGCAAGGTACGCAGAAGAGCACCTCTGAACCTTGAGGCACATAGGCAACAGCAGCAGAAGAGCACACAGGGTGCCTTCATGTCAGCTAAGAACAACAAACTGAGGCTACAGTTTGTCCAGGCGCAACAAAATCAGACAACAGGAGATGGCAGAAAAGTTGCCAGGTCTGGTGAGTCTTGATTTCTTCTTCAGGGTCAGAATTTAGTGACAACATGACGCCGTGAATCCATCTTGTCTTGTAATAACAGTTCAGGCGGTGGTGGTGTTCTTGGAACCAGTTTAGGAATATGGGGGGGGGGGGGGGGGCCAACCCACATA
>VUQH01006474.1:9308-22516 GCA_015106775.1 Etroplus canarensis | reverse complement strand
TTATGTTTGACTCTAGAATATTTTGGTAGGGAGAGGAGTTCATGGTTTAATCAGTGACTGCAAGGTGTACAGGTTCTGTTGCTGCAAAACAAGGCCAAATCATCACCCCTCCACTACCATGCTTGACAGCTGGTATGAGGTGGTTGTGCAGATATGCTGTGTTTGGTTCCAGAAGTCTTGTTGTTTGTACTTTGCAAACCTAAGCTGTGCTGCCATGATCTTTTTAGAGAGAAGAGGCTTTGTCCTGGCAAGCCTTCCAAACAGGCCATATTTATTAAGTCTTTGTCTAACTTTAAACTTTAACCTTTAAAATGCCAGCTGAGGCCTAACTGAGGCCCCTTTGTGCCAGCTGAGATCAGTTGGTACAACGTGGCCAAGAAAATACCCCCTGCTTCAATGCGTTTCTTCATATCTCGGTTGTAATGACTCATTATCAGAGTTACTGTTGCCTTCCTAACAGCTCAAAGCAGCCTGGCCATTCTCCTCTGGCCTCGGGCATCAACAAGACAGAACTGTCACTCACAGGATACTTCCTTTTCTCAGTAAACCCTGACTGTTTGAGAAATGCTGCATTCAAAGTCACTCAAATCACCTTTCTTCCCCGTCCTGATGCGCAGTTTGAATTTCAGCTGGTCGTCTCTTAGGGATATTGGTGTATGTATATATGTAGATATGCATGCAGGTGTGTATAGGAATGTATGTATATTTACACATATAATTACACCTCAGCTTTATGTATTTATTTATTATTCACTTTTACTTATTTACTCTTTCATTTTTCTGACTTAGCCTGTCCTGATCCAGTTACACGGCATTTAGATTCTATTCATGTCCTGTACACGGAGCAGAGCTGGTAATAAAGTTGACTAAAGTTGATTTTGACCATGTCCACATGCCTAAATGCACTGATTTGCTGCCATGTGATTTTCCGATGAAGGATTTGTTGAACAGGTATACCTAATGGTGTGGCCACTGAGTGGGAAAAAAAAAGCTGCTGTAGCAAACAAAGTGAACAATAAAGCATTTTATTGCTTATGAATCCAGCATTTCACCTTTGTGATATCTCAGCAATCCTGTTTTGTGTTAATGCCCTATTAACTGCAAACCTATTATCAAGGACATTCTTGAATGGTCCTGCTGCCACATAACACACTAGAAAAAAAAGGATAAATGCTCACTTTGAAGTCAACTACCAGTCTAGACTAAAAAGTCAAATTGCTATTTTTCCCATGGACTTTCTGCTCTGTTCATGACTGAGAGAGTAAAAATGACAGACTTTCTGACAAAAGGGAAAGGGCTGTTTTTACTCAGTCCTGTCATTCTAGAGTGTCTGCAGCTGCCTCCCCACCCCACCCACACTCTCCCCAAAAAGGGAGTGATCGTCAGAAAAGGGCTGGGCTTCTCTTCATCTCATGCAAGCTTAGGGATGGCTCGAATCTGAGGGAGTCCCACGAGAGACAGAATAAAGGTTTTTGTGCGGTTCACTGCCGCTCCCGCTTCAGGTGTCTCTACATGGTGCCTGCTTCATCTGGAGACTCTCAGCTACAATCCAGCCACTGCAACAGGCCCCATCAATGTGACGCGCAGGACATGGAATCAAACTTACTCTGAATGACAAAGTTCTTATTTGCTGCATTTTCACCTTTCTTCTGAATTTCTGCACTGCCAGGGGAGCTACTTATTCGGGAGTCAGCAACACTGTGAGTTATGCAGGCTTGACGGCCAAGTCTTACACATCCATGCTTGTTAAAGCTTGTTCTGTGAGTGTGTGCAGGGTTTTGTGGAAACTATTAAAATCCTTCCCCTTATATTCCTCTCAGGGAAGTCATGGTCCCCTCTGTGCAGTGGCTCCTGCTGCTGTGGGGACTTCAGGGCCTGTTGGCACAGAACTATGATGACAATGAAGAAGCAGTGGTGACCACCAAGAGGACGAACAAAGTACATCCTTCATACTCCATCTCTCAAAATGGGAAATGTGAGTTGTTGGTTTTTTTTTTGTTTTTTTTGCCTTTGCACTGATGCTCTTGCCTGGAGAAAGTGGTGTGGAATTTGTTCAGGTCGGGGAAAAGAGCTGCTACAGGTGAAAAAATAGAACATGATACTCAACGAGGACATTGCTGGAGGATGCAATCCACTTGGATTGATCGTATCTCTCAGGCTTCTCAGAGCCATCCATCTCCCGTGTGACCATTCAGTGCTCTGTTACCCAAATGTTTTATTCGCTCAGAATCCTGTTTCCCCAGGCGCATTCTCTCCGTGACATATTCCTGTGAAGATTAATGTGATTTATCCTCAGCCTATATTAGATCTGTGACCTCCTTCTACCGCCGAAGGTTGCTGCAGCAAGTTGAGTTACTTTTATTTCGTTTTCAAAATGATATGTCACATTCATGAACTTATCACACTTTTCTGGAAAAGGGATCAGCCTATAACAGTCAATAAATCATCCTCCCCTCCTTATGGAGGCCCCTCAGATAAAAACGTCACCTCTACTAATGAAATCCGCTTGACTGTGATCAGTGGGGTCTTTGTATTTGGCTGGATGTGAAAGCAATAAAGGATATGAAAATGTCTAGCCAACCAGCTTGACAGCAGCAAATACAAGAAAATTCAGTGTGTGATGTTAACTTAGAGGATTGTAGTGAAGCCATAACAGCTGCTCTGTAATGATGAGATGCAACAACATAGCTGCTTTTACAAAATAGCTGCTCGGCGAGTTAAACAGTGCATTTACGTATTTTAAAGATGAAGAAAAAAGCTACTGTTGATGTTGCCTAAGATACTCCCACTGCTATAGAACCACAGACTGTATATAAAAGATGGACCTCATTGACGCTCATTGGCTTGTGGCCTGCTGTTGAGTTGAGAATTATGGCCATCACCATTGAAGCGTTTGGAATGCAGCTGTGATGAGTGTGATGGGTGGATCTAACTGAGAAGTTGAGACACTGCATGCTCATGACTCGAAGGCTATTCCATTTCTTCATCTAGAGAAGTTCTTTTGTTGCCTTTGCACTATGCTCAAGGTAGTTATCCGTTTGCACTGTCCATTCAGTTCTGCAGCATTTGGCTAAATCTGAGCAGAGAGTATAACCCCGTCCACTTTAGAATTCATTCTGCTACTTCTGTCATCTCCCACATCATCAATAAACACTAGAGACCCGGTTCCATTAGCAGCCATACCATTGCCATAACATTGCCTCCACCGTGTTTGACAGACGACGTGGCATGCTTCAGATCATAAGCTGTTCCTTCTCCATACTTTTCCCATCATTATGGTACAAGTCCATCTTGGTTCCATCTGTCCAAAGATTGTTTCCCACAACTGAGCAGGCTCTTTTATGGTTTGGCCAAGTCTAAGCTATTCTTTCTGCTTTCCAGTACAATCACTTTTGCACCTTCTTGTATCTACAATCATGAAGGATCTCTTGATTGCCAACTTTGACAATGGCACGTCTACCTCCTTGAGACTGTTCTCGACTTGGTTAGATGCTGTGCAGGGTTTTTGTCTTAACCAGGTAAAGAATTCTTTGATTATCCACTTTTGTTTTTTTTTTTTCTGTGGTCTTCCGGTCCTTTTGGTGTTGCTCAGGTGGCCTATGCATACCTTCTTCTCAAGCATCGCCATTCTGGCCATAGCTTTATTTTGGTTTTTAGTCTAATAATGGCCTCCAGACCATGCGGTGGCTGTGGTTTAGGAGACAGAGCGGGTCATCTTCCAGTCAGAAGGTTGGTGACTCAGTCCCCCTGTTGCTCCAGTCTACGTGCCAAAATGTCCTTGGGCAAGAAATGCAACCCCAAATTGTTCCCGGTGCATCCATCGTGTGAACGTGATACCTGAAGACTTAGCCTAAAGTGCTGTATGAACGTGTGTGAATGAGGCTGTATATAACTATTTATGTATAAAAATGGCTATAATTCCTACACAGTTAATGCAATTATTTTGTCAACCCCCTTGGATGAAAGCTGAAACTCTGCACTTCAATTACATTTTGACTGTTTGATTTAAATCTACGGTGATGGTGTACAGAGTCAAAATTTTAAAAAAAAAAGTATCATTATCCCAAAAAAATGTGGATCTAACTGTACATAATCTGCACATAACCCCACAGAAAACCTCAACTTCTCATGGCATGCCATGGCGGCAATGTTGCACACAAACAGAACAAGGCTAAGTGCCTCCACATGTTAACAGCGTTGAAGCAAAACTTCAAGCTGTTAACATGCGGAGAGTATTTAGCTTCTAATGGAACTCTCACCAAGAAAAGAAATGAAAAGCTAGATTAACTCAGCACGCAGCTTGCTAGGCCTCAAACTTTAATAGTAGGTGCACCAATAACAGACTATCAATCAATGCAAGATTTGACGAAGATCTGGGAGACTTTATGGACAGCTTGTATGTAAAAATATTAGCACCAGCTACGAGTCACAGTAGGTTTTGAGTCCAAAACTCAAACTATTCCTTTAGTTTTTGCTATAACATGCTTGATAAAGCCAAACTCCTCTTTGTTCCCAGCGCTCATCGATGAGGACTGCAGTTTGGAGATAGCCTTTCTGGTCGACAGCTCGGAGAGCGCCAAGGACAACCATGACCAGGAGAAGCGATTTGCGTTGGACCTGATAGACCGACTGCAGGGCCTGCGTCTCCAGACCGGACGGGGACTCAGTTCCCGTGCTGCCCTCCTTCAGTACAGCAGCCACGTCATCATAGAGCAGACCTTCAGCGCTTGGCGAGGCACAGAAAACTTCAAGGCCCGAATCGCTCCGATTGTGTACATCGGCCACGGCACCTACACCACCTACGCCATCACCAACCTGACCCGCATATACTTGGAAGAGTCGGATATCAGCAGCATAAAGGTGGCCATTCTCCTCTTCGACGGCATCTCGCATCCGAGGAACCCAAACATATTTTCCGCTGTGGCTGATGCCAAGAATCAGGGTATCCGTTTCTTCGCCATAGGAATCACACCTGAAGCCAATGCCGCCACCAATAAAGAACAGCTGCAGCTAATTGCTAATTCCCCTGCTTCCCGCTACCTTCACAACCTGCAGGACAAAGGCATCGTGGACAAAATTACTAAGGAAATTGTGAGTAAAAAATACATTTAATTATGCAGGCTAATGGTATACAAAGTGTGGGACTTTTAGTTTGTGTGTTTAAACATTTAAGCCTGGTTTTAAGTGTGACTAGCCTCTTAGTTACACTGAACTGACTGCTGAGTGTTCTTCAGAGCAGAAGAAGGAGCGAAAAGTTCTCATGTATAATGAAAATACACAATACAACTATACAGTACTGTGCAACAATCTCAAGCCACCACTCATTTCTTTATAGTTTGCTTCCAAGGAGCCAGACATTCTTGTAATTTTCAGTGGTTTCAAGTAACAGTTTTAAGGTTTTTCATTGGACATTTGTTGCTTTTCCACTCATTTCAGTTGAGTCCTCACACATGACTGTTTTCAGAGGATTTTTTTAAATTTTGGTTTGTCACTTAATACTGAACTATGAATTATTCAAGCATAAAAATGCACCTAATACAAGGGATGAACTAAGAAAGAGCCAATTCTAAACTGTGTCTTTAGGCACTTTGTTACTAGCAGCCCGTCACAAAAACACATAATTTGTTCCCTTTTCTTTAGATAAACCTAAAAAAATGCCAAATATATAACAGTTTGACAGGCATGAAATAATAGTTTTGCACCAACAAGGAGCTTTCGTGCAAGTGGCATATCTCGGCATGGGTGTCCTAAAGAACTGAGGAAACTGGACAAGTGGGCAAAAGAAGAAGTGGCAGGCTGAACAAACTATCTACAGCAGTTGAACCGTATCTAAAAGCCATGTCCTTAATAAATAGGAACAACTCCAGCAAAGACCTGACACAGGACCTGAGAGATGCATGTGGACCTTCAGGTGTTCACTGAAGCCTGATCAGAAATGGTCTCAATGCAAGGATGGCTGTCAAGACGACATTCTTAAGAAACTGTGAGAACAGTTACACAAGAACTGCACTGAAAATCAGTGGCTACAGGTCTTATGGAGCAGTGGCTCCAGATTTAAAAAAGGGTGGTTCAACTCATCTTCAATACGTATGGAGGTCCAAGAGTGGGTGTAAACAGCCATCTGTAAAACACGGTGGAGGCTCCGTCATGGTTTGTGGCTACATTTCAGCCGGTGGTGTTGGGAATCTTGTCAAAATTGATGAAATTATGAATGAAAAAATTTGCCCTCAAATTTTGATCCACCCTATAATACCATCTCGCAGCTGTGGCTCCAGAGGTAGAGCAGGTTGTCTCCCAACAGGAAGGTTGGCGGTTCAATCCCTGGCTTCTCCAGTCTACATGTTGAAGCATCCTTGGGCAAGACATCCACTGGAGCGGGAATGTGTGCATGATAGTTAAATGTGCTTAAAGGCATAGAATAAAGCGCTGCATGAATGTGTAGGTGAATGAGGCCTGTCTAGAAAGCATCCGATTGGCAACAAATTCATTTTTCTGGCAATGATCCAAAACATACTCCCACTGCAATAAAAGCCTACCTTGATAGATAAACACACAATGGAACACTATCAGTCATGCGTTGGCCTCCCCAGAGCCTAGACGTCAACATTACTGAAGCAACGTGGGATCATCTTGATAGAGAATGAAACAAAAGGCAGCCAACATCCAAAGAAGAGCTTTGGAATGTCCTTCAAGAAGCCTGGAGAACTATTCCTGAAGACGACTTAAAGAAGTGACAAGAACGCTTGGCTATGATAGTTCAGGCCGTGTTGAAGAATAAAGGGACCAAATATTGACTTTCAAGCTGGTTAAAATTGTACAAACTCTGTTTTTTGCCGTGTGCCCTGTATTTCCATTCACGTTTCCGTAAATCAGTAAATCATGTTTCCCATTTCCCTGCAAAATGTAAAGTAATGAGGGGTGGATCAAGACCGTTGCACATGACTGTACCGCTCTGCATTTTCATTCAAGAGTCTTGGGAGAAATGACTACATGAATATTGTGTGCATGCTCAGACTTGCATAAAATCCCTCTGAATCAGCTAGAAACAACATTTCTTTGGCTCCTACACTGCTTGTAAAATTATATATATGTTTGATATTTGCCTGTTACCAGAGGGCAGAAATTTATGATGGCTAGAATTTTAAAAAGCCATTATGCAGACGGATGATTTCCAAATCAAATGTCTTTAGCGTCTCAAGGCGCCAGATAAGCACTTCCTCCACTGCTGCCATTGTTACCACCCACCGCTCTGATTTCTCGCCTTATTGCATCCTTCATGTACACCTGCCACCTGTTGCCATAGTAACATGTCTGCTGCCATTAGCAATAAAATTCTGTAGCCGCACACGTGATAGGGCTGAGCTGAAGTTTGTTATGTTGACTTGAGTTCTTGGGGTCACTTTCATGAGTGTTCCCACCAAGACAATTGGAGCTGCTCTGCAACATCCTGCACACACCACTGAGCTGCCGGCAGCAACACGTGCTCCACATTATAACTCTTTGTGGGAAAAACTGGGAGCAGTGAGTGCAGGAACCCGGCAAGCACGTGCATGCACGCTACATCTTTCAGTGAGCCCCTCAAATGCCACTTCAAACTGAAGCTTTACTGTTGACACAGGTGGTACGCATCCAAATATGATAAAGGAAAATCTCTATGGAAAACCTGCGCCGCCGCTCCCACAGCATTGAAACTGACAGACTGAAATCTGCTGGCATGCGAGAGCCCAGCAGCAGCTACAGTCAAGACTTTCATCTCATTGCCTCTCACAGGCAGCATCTGTATATCGTCAGCATGTGCCCCGTCCCGGCTGACATATAGTCCTTTTTTTTTATCTTTAGCTTCTCGTTGAACGGCAACACTCAGGTCCTCCAACACAGTGGCCTCCTGGGTTGTCTTCGGACGCCCCAGCCCGCTACAGTGGCATCCCCTGGGTCGCTTAGCCAGGCCGTTTAATTGGTCAGTGCGTGTGGCTCGTGTTTAGCCTCGGTGGAATTTCTTACTTTACTCATTTGTGGAGAGAATCTACAAGAGGAAGTACGGGTTGTGAGTCTGCTCACTGAATCAGGTGAAGAAAGCCGAAGCCCTCGTGACAAAGTGAACCCAGGTCGGCAGCCTGTGGGTTTAATTGAGGGGTTTGCTCAGCAGGTGTTGACAGTTTCGCAGCTTTTGAAGCCAGAATACTGGCTTACCCTAAATTTTAACCTACTCTGATATTAATACTTTGATATTGTTGTGTTTCTTGCTCCACAGACAGCAGTGGCCGATGAAGGGGTAAGTCCTGACACTGCATGCGCTTCCACATGTTGTTGTTTTCTGTCCATGTGTGCCTCATCTTCTCACTCTTCTTCTCTTGCGTTTGAAGTGTCCGCTGGCCCCGAGCAAATGTAAATGCGAGAAGGGTGAGAGGGGACCCAGTGGATCACCTGTAAGTATTCCAAGGCTTGTGGAGATCGAAATGGTCTAATATTTAATGGACAAAAAAGAAGTTATTAAATGGACAACCAGACTATGGAGTTTGTGGAGAAATTGCAGTGGGGTTGTTGCTACTACTGGACATTGCTGCCTCCTCCTGAAAAGTTGGAAGTAAATAGGTTGTCTAAAAAAAAGCAGAGAGGAGATAGCTCTTGACAACCAAGGTAAAAAGGAAAAAAAGCTTAATTACAAGCTTTTTTTGAAAATCATTTTAAAACATACTGACAAACATCTATTTTATAGCATTTAAAGATGCCATGGCTGTAACTGAATGTAACCGACTAACAGAATTTCTTTTAAAAGGGCTTATAACCGCCAAACCGCAACTCATATTTACCTGGTTTAAAATCTGCCTGATTTCCTTCTGGTGTTAAAAATGAATAGAAAAGAGTTTGTTTTTGCTTTTCTCCTAAAACCCTCGATCAAATTATAATGGATCTCTATAGGGCAGTTAAATGGCACTCGTGTAACTCAAATACAGATAAAACAATGTGCCTTTCTGATAGCTTTGAGGAAGTTAGTTTGTTTCAAAAAGACAAATCTTTCTTTATTTTGGTGATAAAATGATGCCTGTAGACTGAAAATTGTGGGCTCAGCAGCGGGTAAGACCAATAAAAATGTTTCTGCTTCTCCCACTATGTTAGTTAATTATTCAACTCTGGCTCTCAAATTTCTGCCAATTTAAATGAACGGGATTTTTTTTCGTTGTGAGGAATCCTTGAATAATTTGAAAACTGTAACATAAACAATACTGCTCAAAAGTTTGGGATCACTCGGAAATCCTCTTGTTTTCCATGGAAACACATTAAATGAGTCGGAAAAGAAATGTAGCAAATGAACAGGACATGCCGACACTGTCAGAGTTAGAACTCATTTTAATGGAAATGATGAATGTGCTCTTCAGACTTTGTCGTCATCAAACAGCAGCTTTTGCAGGAGTTACATCCTGGCAGACCTCAGACATTCTAGCTGTCAGTTTTTTAGGGTAACCTGACGAGATTTCACCCCATGCTTCCTGGAGCATCTCCCACAAGATGGATGGGCTTGATGGAGTGCTCCTCCGTACCAAGTGGTCAAGCTGCTCCTGCAACAGTTGAGTAGGGTTCAGATCCAGAGACTGTGCTAGCCACTCCGTTACAGTCAGAATTCTGGCTGACTGCTTTTAAATATTGCTGACACGTTTTGGAGGCGTGTTTTGGGTCTTTATCCTGTTATAGGATGAAATTGGCCCCAGTCAAGGGCTGTCCACAGGTTATGGCATGGTGTTGCAAAATCTTGTGATTGCTTTCCTTCATCAAGGTCCCTTCCACTTCGTACAAGTCTCCTATTTTACCACCTCCAAAGCACCCCAGATCATCACGCTGCCTCCACCGTGCTTGACTGCTAGTATTAAGCTCTGTTCTTACATCTTCTCATTTTTTCTGCATCACACAAATGTTCTTCTGTTTGATTTGAAGACCTCAAACTTGGACTCATCTGTCCACAACACCTTCTTCCAGTCTTCCAATGTCTGGGTCCTTTTTTGCCCATCTCAGTCTTTTCTTTTTATTGGCCAGTCTGAGATATGGCTTTGTCTTGGCAATTCTGCCATGAAGTCCAGCATCCTGAGGTCGCCTCTTTGCTGTTGATGCTGACGCTGCCAGTTGGCGACCTGTGAAGCGTCTTTGTCTTAAACTACAAACTTGCAGATGTTTGTCTTCTTGCACAGTCGTGCATCGGGGCCTTGAATGGCGTTTGTAGGACAAATGGCGCGGGAACGAGTTAGCTGCAGCACTTTTCCAACTTTTCTTTTCTGCACAACAACATGAAGTGTTGCTAACAAACCACAAGACTGCTGGAGCTACGCGTCTTCAGCATCAAACCATTTTGAGCCTAAATGGAGGGAACAGGAACAATAAAAGACGATCATATTGGTGTGTCCATCCTCATAG
The DNA here is from genome assembly GCA_015106775.1 of Etroplus canarensis. Lineage (NCBI taxonomy): Eukaryota > Metazoa > Chordata > Actinopteri > Cichliformes > Cichlidae > Etroplus > Etroplus canarensis. Next base: position 12,112 of record VUQH01006474.1, on the reverse strand, counting down.
CTTACGCTGACATAAAAGAGAAGCAAAAACATTTAATTTATGCATCATTTTTAGCACTAGATCCCAGGTTTCTGAGAGTAAATTTGTAATGATTCCTCCTAAATCATTTTAAAACTGTATTGCGTACGTATTATATATGTTATCCCTGTAATCCAGTTCTTATTAACCCCATGTTGAAAGTCGCATGTATTTTTCTGCTTACAGCTGCTCCGAAACAAACTTGTTTTGTAACAGCGCAGCCGACAACACCTTTTCTTTGCTTGAGGGGCTAATTGTAGGTTTTGGGGAGGGGGGCGTTTAGTAAATCGTATGCTGTTGAACAGCCCTGCTTCCCTGCAGCAGTGAGAGTAAAGCGAATGCTTCACATTCCTCTCGCGGTTTATTGAGAACAGGCCTAAATGTACATGGAAAAGCATCAGCACAGAACCCAGCAACTTGGGATTGTCTGAGGACACATGTTCAGCGCAGAAGATGTTACATGCAAGGCTTTTTCATTTTTATTTTTTGGCCTGTCCAAGCCATGTGGTGACATTTTTATTGCAAGGAGAGGGTCAGCCACAATTAGACACTGTGGTTTTGCTTTGGTGTATTTTCACAGGATGAGAACAGAGTAATTACCCTCTAAAGCCTAATGCTAGCAACAAAAGCTGTTTCACATCAGCAGGCGGCAGGCCCACACTGACGGAAGCAGTGTGTGCCGGCAGACCCTTAAAGTGTAAGAAAATGCACAGTCCACAGCACAAAGAACCAAGACAGTTGTTTGGGTAAGTGCTCGCACTTGTATGCAGACCACTTTAAGTCCCCCCTGGTTCATCTGCTGCTGGACTCAATGGCCGTGGTGGTCTTGAAACATGTTCCTGCCAAGCAAAATGAGCCGTTATGTTGTGAACTGCAGAGCATAAAGCGGCTAATGGGGAGAAGGAGGGCAATTTTATATGAGGCTATTCAACACGTTGAAGTGCAGCGGCTATAGAAAGCGAACACACCCCTGTTAAAACACCAGGTTAAAAAACTGAAACCACGGTAAATCCTTTCAAAACTTTTTCCAGCTCTAATGTGCCCTACAGCCCGTACAGTTCAACTGAAAAACAAACAAAGCTGTTAAGAGGAAACAATAAGAAATAAAAATGTACAGTAAGGTAGTTGTATAAGTTTGCATATCCTAAAACTAATACTTTGTTGAAGCTCCTTTTGCTTTAATTACAGCGTTCAGAGTTTTGGGTAGGAGTCTATCAGTCTGGCACATCTTGACTTAGCAATAGTTGCCCACTCTTCCTTGTAAAACTGCCCCAGACCTGTCAGATTGTGAGGGCATCTCTCTGTGCACAGCCCTCTTCAGGTTAGTTCAGTTTGATTTAGGATGTGTGCTCGGGGTCATTGTGGTGCTGGAAGGTGAAATTCCTCTTCAGCCTCAGCTTTCTAGCGGACATCTGAAGGTTGTGGACCAAAACTGACTGTTATTTGGAACTGTTCATAAGCCCCCTCCACCCTGACTAAAGCCCCAGTTCAAGCTGATGAAGAAAAACAAGCCCAAAGCATGATGCTGCCACCACCATGCTTCACTGTGAGTATGGTGTTGTTCCGGTGATGCACGGTGTTGTTTTTGTACCAAACATACCAAAAAGTTCAACCTTGGTTTCATCAGACCATAACACATTTTCCCGCGTGCTTTTGGGAGACCTGATTTATTTCTTTTTGCTAAATTTATCCAGGCCTGGATGTTTTTCTTCGTAAGAACAAGCTTCCATCTTGTGACCCTACCTCATAGTTCAGACACATGCAGAATACAGGAGATTGTTGTCACATGTTCTACACAACCAGTAATTGGCAGAAGTTCCTGCAGCTCCTTCAGTGATGCTGTAGGCCTCTTGGCTGCTGACCAGTTTTCATCAAGTCTTTTCATCAGTTCTGGAGGGACGTCCAGTTCTCTGTAACATAAATGTGGTTCCATATGTCCTCCACTTCTTGACTGTCTTCACTGTGCTCCATGGTATATGTAATGCTGTGGATTTTTTTGTGCCCTCCTCCTGACTGATGCCTTTGAACAATAATATCTTTGATGCTTTGCCAGCTCTCTGTGAACCACGGACTGTCAGGAAAATCCTGCGAGGGCAGCTGAACTTTATTTGGGGTTAATCAGAGCCACTTTAAGTGACGGCAGGTGTGCACCCAAAAACACTGAATGATGGAACTAAAGCAAAAGCTGCTTCCACAAAGTATTAGTTTTAGGGTGTGCACGCTTATTTAACCAGCTTATTGTACATTTTTATGTTTTCACATATTTACACCTAACAGATTAGTTTCTTTTTCAGTTGAACTGTACAGGTTAAAGGTCACATCAAAGGTGGAAAAAGTTTTGAAAAGATTTACCGTGGTGTCATTATTTTACGTCAGAAAAGAAGCTGGTATTTTAACAGGTGTGTTCACTTTCTGTATCCGGCGTGTCTCATCTATGCCATATTAATGTCTTTAAACTGCATTACGGCCAGTCAAGAGCTAAGGCTGCTGTCCTGGATATGACTGTTTGTGAGCTTCCTCAACTTCTCATTGGATTTTTAATTCTCAGTTTGTGCAAGACAGCCAACCAGCTACAAGAAAAACTGTGGCTTTCTTTTTGTACGTCACGCATTACAATATCCTGTGTCCTGCATCATTAATGCTGTGGTTAATCTTATGCTGCTGCCGCATCTTTCTCCACAGGGCAAGAAGGGTCGTCCTGGAGAGGATGGAAGCCCTGGTCTGAAAGGGCAAAAGGTACAGGCTTTTTTTTTTTTTTTTTTAATTTTTTAATTTTTTTATTTGAC
>VUQH01006469.1:16775-27587 GCA_015106775.1 Etroplus canarensis | reverse complement strand
ATCGAGTCTCTCGACTTCAGAAGAGCACGCACTTTTGCAGTCATCCACGGCTTCTGGTTGGAGCGTGTGGTGATGGTCTTGGAGACGGTCACATCATCGATGCATTTCTTGATGTAGCTGGTCACTGATGCCGTGTACTCCTCCATGTCGATAGAATCACCGTTGGCTGCAGCCTCCCTGAACATGTCCCAGTCAGTGCACTCAAAACAGTCCACATACTGACGGAATTTAGGGAGCACTGTTTTGAGATTTGCATGGTTGAAATCTCCGGCGATTATAAACAGTCCGTCGGGGTGGACATTCTGCAGCTCGCTAATAGTTCCGTACAGGTCACACAGAGCCTTCTTAGCATTAGCGCTGGGTGGAATGTACACTCCAATAATGAGAGCGGTAGTGAATTCCCGGGGTAAATAAAAAGGTCTGCATCTAACAGTCACGAACTCCACTACCGATAAGCAGTAGTTAGATACAAGCACAGAGTCCTTACACCATTCCTTGTTGATGTACACACACGCCGCCACCGCAAGTCTTACCGCACAGGGCTGCATTCCTGTTGGCACGAAACATGGTTAGCCCGGCTAGCTGAATGGTGGCGTCCGGAACACTGTCGCTGAGCCACGTCTCCATTAAAAACAAGGACACAGGAGTCTCTGTACTCCCGCCATGAAGTTCGCTGGAGTTGGATGTAGTCCAACTTATTGTCCAGTGAGCAAACATTGGCCAAGATGATGGAGGGTAGTGCCGGCCGGCTAGGGTTTGTTTTTAGCCTAGCACGGACACCCGCCCGCTTCCCGCGCTTCCACTTCCTCGAGCACCGCTTGCGATTTCGCCTCTCCCAGCCACCGGCATCAGGCAACGCCAAGGACTGAAAGCCTGGTCCACGAAGCAAGCCGAGGTCACGGAGTTTGTGGAGTACTGTACATCATCATGCAGGTTAGTGGCTGCGTGATTTCTTAGCTGAAGTAAGGTCTGACGGTTGTAAGCGTGGACACCGCTGTTTTTGATTTCCATGCACTTGAGAGTCGGGCTAGACAAGGATAATTATACTGATATAAGGTATAATTACAAGAATATAGCACCATTTTTGGCACTGGAGTGGCCGCTGTGTGCTAATGCCACGCCGCCATCTTTACAATCAGGCATTGAGTTGTACTCCAGGTATTGTTGGTGACTATCTTACTCTACCGTACTAAGAAGCAAAACATTGTTAGTTTTCCTGTAGTACATTCGGATAAAACCATCAACTCGGGAGTGACATCAATCTGAGCTCCGATTTCAGAAGCAAATAGAATGCAGCATAACTCTTAATTGTTATGATAGTGCAGGCTTAAAATACACCATTATTATACTGAACAGATGATTCTCTGCTATACAAATGTGTTGCATGGTAGAGCGTTATTGCTTGAAAAATTTTCTTGCTATCCATGTGGGAGTGGAGCTGAATCAGTCTGTTGGAGAAAGTTCTCCAGTAAGTGATGCAGAGGGTGGTCAGATTTATCCATGATAACAGTTCTCTTCACCACAGCTTCAAATGCATTCAGATATCTTCAAGGGGTCTTAATTGTTGACAAATACTGTGCATTAATCTGTGAAAATGTACTTACATGTATCTACACTATATGTTATACATTGTTATTTACACTGCAGCTTTGTCTACTCTTATATTGTGACAGTCTCGTTGCCTGTCAAGACAAAATAATTCTTCTCCATGCTCACCTTCCTCTTTGTGTTTAGTTTCCCATCACGGCACTTTGGGAGGCTGTATGGTCTGGTCATGGCTCTGTCTGCTGTGTTTTCACTGCTGCAGTATCCTTGCTTTACTCTGGTGAAAGACGTCCTGGATGGAGATCCATTATATGTGAGTAAATTATTTACAAATATATACGCTGACTTTTCAACTTTTGTCACCTCTCACTGTTTCATCCTTCTCTCCCTTCCTGTTTTAACAGGTGAACATTGGTCTGACACTGCTCAGCCTGCTAGCCTTCATCCATCCCCTCTCTGTCTACCTGCACTGTCGAAAGGTTTCCTCCCAACGGGCCAAGACCAAAGCCACAACTCAGTCTTCTTAAAGTCTGTAAAATGACTCATGCGTACATATTTACTGCCAGTGATGGTTGCCTATTTAGTTTGTTTTATTAGTAGTGATCGTGTATATGCAGTGCAAATTTTTACAACCTCAGCTCTTGAAATAATGATAGAAATTGATTTTGTTTTTATTCATTTTTTTTCCCTTCATCTGAAAAATGCAGACTGATCTTTTGTGTTCACCAGGGTTTGCATCTTAAGTTAATTAGGTCTTCGCTTGATCGGTGGGAAAAATGTGTACACCTACATCATGAGAAGTACTCTTGCTTTGATAGGGTTTTATCCTCACCACACAAATGATGTTCTGCTCATCCATGAGTTTTTCATTCCTTTGTCTCTCCAGCCAGTTTTCCTTTTCTGTTAACATCCCCAGCTTTTGATTTGTTCAGATTGTTTTTTATTTTTTCACCACAATTTGTTCCTTTCAGTTGCATGATACTCACGCTATTGGCGAACACCTCCACCTCTAATTCCACTTCTAACTGAACCCTTCCTCATCACTTTTGTGCATGAACTTAAACTGAAATGTTGCATAGCTACAAAAACTTTAGTGTAGTCACCTAAATTCATCACATCTTGCACACAGTTCTTTGAATACCAATGTAGGTCAGCTCAAACATACTTGACTCAAATGGTACTTTACTGTATTTGTTTTATTTCAGATTGAATGTATAAAGAGATGGAGCCTGAAGAACAACAGAAAATATGTTCTCAAAATATTTAGTCTGGGCTGTTCCACTTTTAAAGAAGTAACATTAAGTAGTTGTAAATGCATGTCAGATTGTGGTTAAGTATGAATTCTCAACATTTTGTCCATGTTTATTGCAGAGTTGAATATTTTCTTGATATTAAAAAAGATTCTGGCATGCAGCTTTGGCTGACTGCCCACATAACCCTTTCCTTACCTCTTGTGAGTTTTTCAGGAAGCTTTATTTCAGTCTATTTTTAACTTGATCTGAGTAAAATGCATTTTTTTCTCCCTTTCAGTTTTAGCGCTAAAGCTGGTTCTGAGCTGTTCTCTGAAGCATCTACATACAAACATATGGTACTTATTTGCTTTTTTGCTTACCCTGCTTTAACAACTGTTTCTTTTCTCGTGCTGGTTGCACAAAACACTTCTGAAACTCCTGACATGTTTTACGTTTTTATGCACTATTATTACCTATGCCAAGGAGGATGTGTAACTAACATGGTCTTACTGACTATATTTGTTTTGACTATTTGCTGATAACATGATTACTGAGAAAATTATGGATGGATTTGCATGAAAACTAGGAATCAAAAGTGATTTACTGTTGGAGTTCATCCATATTAGGATCCAGGAAGTTTTTGGAAGGATTTTGGGAGATGGAGCCAAATTGGTCATTTTGTATCATTGTCACAAATGTACATCAGTTCAAATTGGGAGCTAAATATTGCAAAATAATCCAGATCAGTTCATGTATGCTGTGAAAAGAATTTTCACCCTTGGCAGAGGAAATTAGTCTCATACTATTAACATGTGTTGCAAGTTGTTTTTTTTTTTTTTGTTTTTTTTTTAATCTGTGTAACTGTTATACCTCCAGTATTCAAGTTATTGCTCTTAAAACATTTCAGTATAAACTGAGTAAAGGACCATCACTGTTCAGTATAGTGACTGCATAAAGGACATTTAAGATCAAACTGTGATGCATGAAGTGCAAAATGACAGCTTAAGCTCATTCTTGGACAAACACTCAGTGAAGCCGGTCTCTGAGGACAAAGGTCCTGAGAGTAGTTCAGTAACTCTGAGGGGAGCAGAGCATGAACACAGCTCTGACATCTGCTGTCATCACAGTAGATCCCTTGCATACTAACCATACCACAGTAACAAATACTAAGATGTGCCTTTTTGTTTGCATCCAGCATGTGAAGTCTCAGGTGTTCAGTGTGACTTTCTTTAAATGGACTGTACCTGGTAAGCTTGACTCGAAGGATTATAAAGGGAATGTCTCCTACAGCAATTCTTTGTTTAAGACTCAAAGTATTTTCCATAGTGCCAAGACTTAAGTGGTGGGAATTATTTGGAAATGTACATATACAAACTTCATTTTTGCTGCACGAAATGGAAATATCTCAGTATAATAAAGGAATACCTATTCTTCAACTTAGCCTCCATTAAAATGGCATTTCAGTTTTCAGCAGTGGTGAAACTGTTATGTACTCACATGCAGCTATCAGTGTGGCATAGAAAGTGCACAGGTAATATAAAGAAAACAATGAAACGTCCAGTATGTATGTGTGTGTGTGTGTGTGTGTGTGTTTTACATGCAAATGTCTTAATATACTTTAATAAAGTGATAACTCTCAGATAAGTTTTTGATTTACTGTTTTGTTGGCTAAATAATGGATTAATGCATTAGGATGCTTGATATAAGTAAGTCCTTAAGTTCTAGGACATTGACACATTGGTCTTCTAATTTTACCTCTATACACTACCACAGTGGATGTTTAAGAGATGATGAAATTGAGGATGGAATTGAGGACTTTCAGCTGTTGAGCAAGAAAAGCTGTTTTTAAACAGTGCCCCAGTAATTGGATAAATGACAAGCAGGTTAAGCATGTTCCCCTGTTATTCTGTGACAAATTAAGCAGGTTAAAGATCTGGAGATGATACCAAGTGAGCTTGAATTGGTAGTTTGGTATTTGGTTGTTGATTGAAACTCTGAACTCAAGGCCATTATTAGGCTTGAAAACAAAAATAGACCCTAGGATAAAAAAAAATGTAGCGGTCAAAAACAATCTGGAACATTCTTAAACTGAAGGAATGTACTGGCCAGCTCAACAATAGCAAAAGGCCTGAAATACCACAGAAGACAGCTGAATTGGATGATTGCAGAATTCTTTGCATAGTAAAGAAACCTCTTCAACATATAGCCAAGTCTACTACTATTAGTTAAGTATGTGTATCTTTGTTAAAGTCCATAATCAATTGAAATAGAGAATTCACAGAAAGGTGCAACCCACAGGTAACACAAGAACAGGAAGGCCAGATTAGACTCGGTAAACATTGGGCAGAACCTGCTCAGTTCTAGAAAAAATTCTTTGGACAGTTGAACCAAGATTAACTTGAACAGGAATGATGGGAAGAGAAAAGTATTGAGAAGGAAAGGAGCAGCTCGTGATTGAAAATATACCACATCTGTCCAACATGGTGGAGGCAATGTTAGGGCATGCAAGAGTGTCACTTGTGTTTATTAATGTCACTACTGATAGAAGTAGCAGGATGAATTCATAAGCGTACATGGCTATATTCTCTGGTCACATTAAGGCTAAATGCTGCAAAACTGCTCACAGTACTTTACTGTGCAAATGAATAATGACCCAAGCATACTGCAAAAGCAACCCAAGAGTTTCTCAAGGCAAAGAAATTGAATATTTTCCAATGGCCAAATCAGTCACTTGATCTCAACCCAACAGAACACCTTTGCAGTTACTGGGTTTGCTAAGAGACAAAGCTGAAAGCAGAGAGAGGGGCCTGGCAGAGTATCTCATGGGAGGAAACTGCATTTGGTGATGTTCATGGGTTCTAGACTTTAGACAGTCATTGAATTCATAGGATTTTAATTCAAGTATCAAACAATCCTTATAATTAAAGTTACTTTAAATTGTCTTTTCATTCAACAAATCTTGTGTCCCCAATTTCATGACACTACAACAGTTAATAGGTGGAATAACCATGCTAAAACACAGTTAAGAAGTTTCAAGACTTTACTCATGTAGTGGCTCTGTGGTTCTGGCTTGTGTGTTTTTGATGAGCTCCCACCATCAAAACATGTTAACTTGATTCTCTCACTGTGCCCTTGACCAAAATATGGGCTTACAGCTGGATTTGGTCTCAATGTGCTGTACAGTTCCGAATGCATGAGATAGGCTTAATGCAGTGAATAATTTCTCTTCAGTGATCATTAAATTTAAATATTAATTTTACTGCTATAAATTTGCAGTCTTACTGTCATGTGGAGTCTTACATGATACAGTGAGAAGAAAAAAGATCACTAGGAAACATTGCTTCAAGGCAGAGAGAGCGCTCTCTGTGGGCCTAAGCAGTTTCAGCATTACACATCTGGAAACGGGGAGAATTGCATTAGTCCAAACAGAAAACAAGTAAGGGATTTCAACAAAGAATCAAGCAGATTCTGTCAGTTTAAAGAAGACATACTTTATTAAACCCATAATGGGGAAATTAACAGATCTAAACACACTATTTTGTAGGTATATACACACACACTTTACATGCAGTTGAGTAATAATACATACACAGAGGGGCAAGAGAACAAGGCAGCCCACTGCAGGCACCAGGGAGCACAGTGGTGGTTCAGTGCCTTGCTCAGGGGAGGGGTCTCCAGCGGGGGCTTCCAACTGCCACCAGTATTGAACCAGCACCACATCAACAGCCCTCTGGTTCCCAACCATTCACTATCACACTGAGCCACTGCTGCCCCATCAAGGTCAGTTAGCACATCTTGATAAACTCTATGTGAAATGTGGGAAAAGCTGTAGAAATCCTATTGTGACTGCAGAGGGAGCTGTACTAAGCCCAGTAAATATGATTCAGTTGGGTTGAAAAAATTGTAATTATGTGTTCTGGAAATTTTACAAGAGGGTCAGCTGGAGCAGGCTGCACAAGCAGAGAATATGCCAGTACATCATATGACAAAGGAATCTGTGCCTTCATAAAACATGAGCTCATCAGACTTCTTAAAGTTAGAGATTACTTTAGCTGCTACCAGCATAACCCTGTACAATCAGTGGTCAAGTACAAACTGCAACACTGAGTTTCATTATGTCAGAGGAGTGTAATGTTGAATCAGTGGAACAACACATCTGATATCAGTAACAACCTGCAGTATTCACAGCAGCTTTGGAGGACAGCCGGGCTTCTCCAGTCATACTGACCATGTTGGCAGTCAGGGTGGCAGTTGCCATGTTTTTGTGGGAAGTGGTGAGAAGATTTCACACAGGGCAGAGTAACTTGGGGAAAATCTCCAGCACCTGAAGTAACAGGGGCACTCCTCCATACCTCCTGTGGCCGAAAGCCCCCCAAAAACTTTATACAGCAACAAAGTCTGTCACATCAAGAGTGTGTGTGTGTGTGTGTGTGTGTGTGTGTGTGTGTGTAATATGTACATGGTGACAGGTTCTTGCCTTGCATCTGCGTCATCGATGATCACATCCTCAGCATCTCGCCAATTTAAAAATACAGACTTGCATAAATGAATGTCAGAAATAGGAGTGAAGGCAGGAAGAGTGGAGGATAAAAATAAGGCTGTCTGTTAATGAGGTGAATTGTTATGTGTTATGTATCATGTGTGTGCATTTTAATCGAGCTGAATATGTTCTCGAGACAAGGATGCCTTTATGAATACACAAAATTAATAGGCTAACTCAAGCTGTGCCAACTAAATTGTGTCTATTCTCTTTGGTGCAACAGGGGAAAAATAATTTTAATCTCATGTTGTCAGCCTTTATGTACTGTTTTCTATCTGTTATGGGCAGGAAAACAAATTATCCCTGAAACTGAATGAGTAAGTGGATCAAAGGGCCACATCACCTATAGTAAGCTTTTGGTGCTCAGTTTTGAGTTGTAACACTAAACTAAACAAAGCAAATTGTTCCTGGCTTCTGAATGCAGTGACGTCCACGAGTCTGTTAACTGTAAATCCTAATAAGGCATACATATCCTTTCAGTTATGACCAAAAATTTCTGGACACCTGTGTTTACATACTTTGTGAGGTGATAGGAAGTACATTTATACAATTTCTGTACTGACAGTACAATATATAGACTATTGAAGTGGGCCTATTATTGCTGTTTTGTATTTTTACTCATATACATTGAGTGAGTGGCAACTTTATTATTATTTAACTGCTCATTAACACAAATACCTAATGAGCCAATCATATAGCAGCAAGTTAATGCATGTAGACATGGTCAAGATGAAACTGAGCATCAGAATGGGTAAGAAAGGGGATTTAATAACTTTTAACATGGCGTAGTTGATCTACTGAGATTTCTCTGTGCAACCATCTCTAGGATTTACCAAGAATGGTGTAGGAAATATCCAGTGAGTGGCAAATCTCTGCATGGAAATGTCTTGTTGATGTCAGAGGAGAATAGCTAGACTACTTTGAGTTGATAGGAAGGTAACGGTAACTCAAATAACCACTCATTACAACTAAGGTAATGCAGAAGAGCGTCTCTGAATGCATAACATGTTGAACCTTGAAACAGATGGGCAACAGCAGCAGAAGATCACACCAGGTGCCACCCCTGTCAGCTAAGAACAGGAAACTAAAGGCTACAGTTCACACAGAGTCACCGACATTGGCCAAGAGAAGAATGAAAAAACATTGCATGGTTGAATGAGTCTTGTTTTCTGTTGCAACATTCAGATGGTAGGGTCAGAATTTGACATAAACAGCATAAAAGCATGGATCCGTACTGCCTTATCAACATTTCAGGCTGCTGGTGGTGTTGTAATAGTTTGGGGGATATTTTCTTGGCATACTTTGGGCCAATATTGCCAGGTGAGCATTGTTTAAACACTACAGCCAATCTGAGGATTGTTGCTGACCATATACATCCCTTTATGACCATCTTATTTTGGCTGCTTCCAGCCGGATAATGCACAATATCACAAAGCTCAGATCATCTCAAACTAGTTTCTTGAATAAGTTCTCCGTACTCAAATGGCCTCCAGTCACCCAATCTTAATCCAACGGAGCACCTTTGGGATGTGGTGGAACAGGTGAGTCACATCCATGGATGTTCAGCCAACAAATGATGCTGTCATGTCAATATGGACCAAAATCTCTTAAGAATTTTTTGCAGCACCTTGTTGAAGCTATCCCATGAAAAATTAAGACAGCTATAAAAGCAATAGGAGGTCCAAACTGGTACAAGCAAGATATACCTAATAAAGTGGCTAGTGAGTGTATATTACAATGGCGGATGCTCATTTTAAACATGCCTGAGGTTTTAAATAGTGTAATCAGCCAAAAACTCAGGTTTTCTTTATTTTTCTGGTGCAGTTACAAGATTATCCAACTGGTTGTGCACAGGGGGACTGAGGACCAGTCTATGGGACCCATGTGAAATTAGTTAATTTTAAATAAATACCAAATCACTCAAATATTGGCTGAAAATTCAGCGAGGTATATTGATTTCAATTATAGTGTGACCTATTGTGTCCATTAACAGGCATCTGGAGAAGTGATTGCCTCATGACAATATAGCGGCCACACAGAAAACAACATTCAACAAGGAGGTAATGAGGTTCTTAAGAACTGTGTATGTAATGTTAAGGAGTTAGGCAGTGGTAGGCAAACCACTATGAGGCATAACTTAAGAAAGCATTGTTTTGCATATGTGATTAGTACAAAGTTTTCAGTGCAAAGCAGCATTATTATATCATTTAAAATTACATAGTTACAGTATATTTGAAATGATGTATCTATGAGGACTACACTGTTTTCCACAGTAAAAGGAAACCCAGATGCCATTTTTTTGTTGTAAATTTTTTCCTGTCCCTCTTGATTCTGTATGATGTCACTGACAGCAAATATCCTTAATATGGTCATCTCAGGCGCACAGCTCTGGCTGTAAGCACAGCAGCCCCACCCACCTGCTGTTTAGAGCTTTTGTTTGTGACAGGAAAGTTGGCTTAAAAAGAGAGGAGCTAAAAAAAGATCTTTCAAGATATTGGAATGGAGCTGAAAATGGGCATAATAATTCCCTTTTAATGTGTATTTTACAGAGTTTATTACTTGAAAATGCACATTTTGAGCATCTTTGTACAGTGTAATATATCTGCAGTCATAGTAATACCAAAATATACAGTTCAGTAATCTAATACAAAGGAAATTTCTCTATACAAGTACTTCTAGTTGGACATTTTTTTGTTGTTATAAATGTTAAGGGTTGTTACTGTCTCTTCAGTTATGTTTTATTGCTTTATTAACATTTTTATAATTTTTGTTTGTTTTATTTTATGTGCTTACCTTGTTCCCTCAATTCAGATCTTCCACTTTCTGTCCTTGTATGTTTCACACCATTTTAACTGCTTGTCCCATCCTAATGTGTTCCACCTGTGCCTAATTCCAAGATAAAACACTTAAAAGCTGAAAGTACTGTATGGATGTGTAAATGACCTTTAAGTAGTAGAGCCAAAGCTGAGTGTTAAATAAATTCTAGTGCATTTGCAGTTTTCACCACTGCCCTACAGCAAGGAAAGTTGGACCTGGATGGAGCTGTTCTCTGTAAACATGCATATTAGGTTTATTGATGTTCTATTCACTCGTGTACCAAAGTACTTTTACCTTTAGTAAAGTCAATACAATGATCATCCCTACAGTCATTCTATAGAGCTCTCTGGATTTTGAGTAAAACTCATTACACTAATACATATAATTATAGTCAGAGTGGTAAGAATTTGGATAATATCACCATTTTTGCAATTTTGCCTCTGTACACCACCACAGTGGATTTAAAATTAAACAAGCAGAATGACTGGACCTGTGTGTCTTTTGACTGTTTGGTCCCCTGCAGTCACAAGGACAACCTGCAAGACCCCAGAGATTATAACTGCTGTACATAAATCCCCACTGCTACTTATCAAAAGCCATAGCACACACATGCATACACACACACACACACACACACACACACAAGTGACTCCTAGTGCCGGTCCCAAGTGTCATGGT
>VUQH01006469.1:0-10049 GCA_015106775.1 Etroplus canarensis | reverse complement strand
TTTGTTTTGTTTTGTTTTTTTTTTGGGGGGGGGGGGGTCTGAAATGCTGAAATCCATTGTTATGTAACCATGTCACAACAGCTACTGATACCTGTGTAAAGTGATCAGGTGGATATGACGGGGTGATTGATTTTTGTAATGTAACCTGGTGAATTATATATAAAGCTCAAGGTTTTGGAGCCATCAGCAAGTCACGGGTGAGAGCACAGCCGTGCTAAAATGAATCACTGACAACAAGGAAAAGGTTTGACAGACTGACAAAAAGAATAAGCAAACCTAGTGCCTAAGACCATGAAAGCATGTTTTCCTTACCACCCCTTCTGCAGTTATGGCTCTGTGGTGCCAATGTGATCTTAAAAGATGTTTTTTTTTCTTCTCAGGAAAAATAATCATCTGTTTCATTCTCTCCCTCTCTCCAGGTGGACTAACCCTTTGGCTGATTTTGTGGCTGGTGGTGGTGAAGCCGGGCGGGGTGACAGCATGTCCCAAGCTGTGTGTGTGTTACCCTACGCCCATGACGGTCAGCTGCCAGTCCCAGAACCTTACCATAGTGCCAGCCGGTGTCCCCTACGACTCGCAACGTGTTTTTCTGCAGAACAACCGCATTACAGAGCTTCGCGCAGACTCTTTTGGCTTTGAGACACAAGTGAGCATGGCAGTGTGTGTGTGTGTGATTGTGTGTCTGCATCTGTTGAATTACCCAGTGTTATTTGTAGATATTCCTTGCCACAATTTATTTTCTTCTCTTATCCCATCATTTTTTCTTCTCTCCTGCCTTGTTGATCTCCTCTGCAGGTGCTTTGGCTATATGGCAACAACATCACATGGATTGAGGCCGGAGCCTTCAGTAACCTTAGGGTACTGGAGGAGCTAGATTTGGGTGACAACCCCTCACTGCGGCACCTGGAAGGTGGAGCCTTCAGGGGCTTGGAGAAGCTGCAGAGCCTGCACATGCACCGTTGCAAGCTGGCCACTCTCCCCCATGATCTCTTCCACAAGCTGTACAGCCTGCAATTTCTCTACCTGCAGGTAAAGACAACATCTACGCATGCCTAAAAGATGAGCAGTACATTCACAGGTAGATACTGGATATTAATGCAGGGGTATGTGCACAAAATCCTTACACTCACATGTGCTGCAGAATGTGATTTATGAATATCAGTCACGTTTAAGCTGCCCAGGCTGCACACCCACATGCACACACAGAAGCTCTCATGCTGCATGTGTTGAAGCATTACTTAGAAATAGGTCCGGTGAGTTGCACACAGTTCAAACAGTAAAATTTGAACAAAATAATGGATAAATATCAAAAGATGCAGAGCTGCAAAAGAAATCAACACAAATGAGCACGCAAAAAACATTGAGATCTGTGTAACCATCACATAAATTAAGCAAGCATGCTCACCACTTTAAGAACACAGCCAAATGAATAAAAGCATATTAAACGCTCTATTATGCAACATTTCATCTAAATGACAGTTAATCTTAGACCATCCTGCAGTTAATTTTTTAAATAGGTACACAACTAGCCAACTAGTCGACCCTAATACACTAGAACTATGTAGCTTTATATATAGAGAGAGCAAAAATAATACCGCATATTTACATTTTTTATCCAGATCATCACTACATATAATTTTTCTTTGCTTCTCATATCTTTCAGCCAGTAAAATCCTTATAAAACATTGAAATTTAGATTGCAGAGCTGTCATGTGTATTTTTTTTGGCCACTGTCAGCTTTTGGCAGCTGACAGTGAGATCTCATTTGTTCTTGAATTCAAACTCTGTTCCAGTCACACAATAAGTGCCTTGCCAGGATGCCTTCACCAGAAATGAAAGAAAACACGTTCCACATTCGGTGTAGCTCAAACAATGCAGGACACTTCAGAGTGCAGAAAAGCTGCTTTGAAGTAGATCATTTCTCACATGTAACTTTTTGGAGCTGATAGTGATCGTGGGATGTTCAGTGTCACACTTTATAGCTTCCAATCAATGCTATATTTATTTTTCAAACTAGAATTAATTAAAAACAAGCTTTTTTTATACAACTTAAATCCTTCTCTTATGAGCAATTTTTTACAATTTGTGTTGTCTTGTGAACTTCAATATGACCAGACTTCCCTTACTAACTAGCAGAATAGATCCCTGCTGACCATTAGAAAGAATGCAGGGTTAAGGCACTTCAGCTTTGCCTTCACTGTCAGACCTGGAGGCTATGCCCACCTTTTATGTACAGACTGTGGTTTTCCCTTTTACTGTACCTTTTCCCAGCTCTAAATCTTGCATTTTGACTTTGCTGCAGGAAAATCAACTCCACTTTCTGCACGATGACCTGTTCTCTGATCTAGTCAACCTCACTCATCTTTTCCTGCATGGAAACCGTATCCGCACCCTCTCTGAAAATGTGTTCAGAGGCCTAGTCAACCTGGACCGCCTCCTTCTCCATGACAACCGCATCAGGCAGGTCAACCGCAGGGCTTTTCGTGACCTTGGCCGCCTGACCATCCTTTACTTGTTCAACAACTCCCTGGCTGAGCTACCAGGCCAGGCTATGAAAGATGCGCAGGGGATCCAGTTCCTCCGCCTCAATGATAACCCCTGGTCCTGTGGCTGTGAGGCCCGCCCCCTTTGGGAGTGGTTCCGCAAGGCACGCCTGTCCTCTTCTGAGCTCATGTGCTCTTCCCCATCTCAGCGTCGTGGCCAGGACCTCCGATTCCTGCGGGAAATGGACTTCGCTCTATGCCCTCTGCCTGACCCCGGCTCTCTGGCTGGAACCACCACAACTACCTTCAGCACCAAGACCCGCTGGTGGTTCTCCAAACACAAACCCGCATCTTCATCCAAGTCCTCATACCAGAAGAGCTCAGAGACAGTGAAGGCCTTCCCCTTTTCCCCTGTCAAGCCTCAGTACCCCCCCAAAATCCCCACTGAAACCTTCCCCTCTAAGTACGAACTGTCTGCAGATGAGGCAGCACTCCCCAAACTAGACCCAGAAGAATACTGGGCCAACTATGGAAATGAAGATTCCTCCATCCGCTGCATTGAGCTGGATTGTGCTCCAAGCTATGACAACCCAGCCTTTCCCTCAACCTCCTCCTTAGCCATCTCCTCATACCCACTTGACCTCCTCTCCCTCACCATTCTTGCATTCTCTCTCCATTTCCTTTTCAGCTGAACTCTTTTCTCCTCCCTACCTGTTTCTTTCTCTGATTTCTCCCTCTCCTCTTTCTAATTCTAACAAAAACCTGGATCTTGATTCCTTTCAGTTGCCTCCTTGACATGCAGGGGGTGTTACACTGAAGCAGGAGTCAGGCAAGGCAGCAGGAAGCTGCTTAAAAGAGCCAAGGTTAGTCGAGTTGATATAGAGAAGGGCACACTTAATGGAGAAATATCTGATTCTTAGTAGTACAGACTTTTAAAAAGCAAGGCTGACGTTGCTGAAACTGATGCTGAGAATCGCAGAAAACTACCAAGTTATCTGGTGGGGTCTCTAGATGTGTTTTCAGTCACAGCTGAAAATAATGCAGGCATTGTGACTGACCTGCAGCTATTTTCTATATTATCTAGTGCAATATACCACACTAGGTTATTTCATTAATAACAGTTTCATTCATAAATATAACTGGTGATTAATGGATTGATTAATATTATTTGGCACTGCCAAATGTGGATTAACACAGATGAAGACAGATGTGGAAGGAGAACAGTATAGAAGTTTGAGAAGTTCACTTGAAAAATTAAAGGAACAGGCACATTAGTTCTGCGGGCAAGAGTGACTCTCCTCTCTCCTTCAGATTCCAAATTTTGCGTGATCCCAGAGATGCCAGTACACCATCTGTACATACCGCACACCATCTCTGTACATACACCCACTTCACACTGTATTTTAAACTTTCTGGGTTCTTACTTTGAGTTTAGTAAACAGCAGATTGTGATGATAGAAGAGATGTTTAGACTGTAAATGGAAAGCAAACAAATTAAATGTGGAAGCTCATTTTTTGCCCTCTTGATTTCCTCTACTGTTACTTTACCCTTTCTAATTCTAAAAACTATTCCAGATATCCTAGACCCAGAGTTTTAAAATAAGATTTGTGTGTTTGAGTTTGTGTTGTGGGCATGTGAGTGAAACTTAACTAATGTAGACTAAGGGAGTCTAGAAACATCCAGAAGACTCCAGTCTCCAGTTATCTTAGTAAAATGAGTGTCTATGCATGTGTGTAAGTCAGAATGTCCAAAATGACAGGGTATAAAATTACACTAGGGTTGAGTCTTACAGCTGCTTGTGCTGTTTGAAGCCTTGAGTGTATGTTTCCGTGTTGGCTCCTATTTCATAACACATAGATCTCCCGTCATTTTTGTATCATTTTGAATATGATGATGTAATTTGTTTTCCTAACTAGAAATCTGAAAAAATATCCTTCATGCACAAAATCCTACATGTCTCAAAGACCAAGAACTGTAATTTAAAAATGCATGCAGACTGTGACATTCAAGCATTTACACACTGAACCATCTCTCATGTTTAGAAGCTGTACCTTTTTAACTCCAATATGTGTTTACAGGAAATTGTATGGGTGTGTTTACTCAGCAATCTGTTCAAGACCAATCCAGCCTAACTGTGAAAGATGGTCCATGTTGGTTCCACATGTTAAATCTGAAACCAAACCTGAATGATGACTGTGAGTTTCAGAATAGAACATGAAAGATACTGTGACATTGTTAGATTCTGTATTTTTTGATGAAAAATGAAATTGTTATGGAAGTGCTTTGCTTTAATAAAAAATAAAGAAACAAACAGAAGTGAGTGGGAGTTTCTTTGCTGTAATCTTACTGTAAGCTCTCTAAGGAATAAAAAATTAATAATGCATTTACACAAACATTGACAGAAAAAACAGTATAAACTTTGACATATTTGCACAAATATGATTTGAGTAGCAAAGCATAAAACAGACGGTGGTGTAGTGCAACAGTCTGAAATTGATAGTCTATTGAACAATAGTTTTACATAGAATACTTAAGAATAAAATAAGAGACTCTTAAATATGAAAAAGTAGGTCTGCAGGACATTTGTTGACAGGAGTGTGGCTTATTTATTGTGTGTGCAAATATAAGCATTCAAGTGAGAGTGCTGAAGGTTACGAACCTCAACTGTGTTACCCCAGTCACTTCTCTCAACAGAAGGCAGCTATATCGGGTCACATTACATATACAGTGAGATGTATGAATAAGCTGTCGATGTGTATGTGTGTGCGTGTGTGTGGGGGTTTGGAAGGAGGAGCTGAGGTATGATTCAGGGCAGAACGGGGAACACACCAGGATGAAAACGTGATGATGTGTGCTGTAATCAGCACACCCCCTCAACAGATTTACTCTCACTATGCTAATGATAATGATGATGAAGCACACACTCATGCATCTGTTTGCGAGTGCATGGACTCATGAACATACACAGTAATGTGTATACACAAAAACTGAAAAGTTCAGGGAAGTTTAGTTGAGTTGCCTGCAACCCCATACATCTCACAATTTCACAGACTGGCTTGTTTGCATTTTGATGTGTTATAATAGGCAACTGTATCATCTGGTTGTAGTTCAGGTTCTCTGCAGTGTGGCAAAAGAAAAAAGCTACAGTATTATTCAATAAATGCTTACAATATTTTGCAGAAGTCTGGATCCAGCCCTCATTTCTTTATATTCTGAAAAATGGGAAATGATTCCAACAATATATTAAAACATGTGCAAGCATGAATGAAATGCATTACAAAAGGCAAATACAAATATTGTACATTTCTAACCAGCTTGAAAGTCAATATTTGGTACGACCACTTGCATTCTTCAACTCTCCCAGGGAAGCTTTCGTCTAATTTCTTTAAGCAGTTTTCAGGAATAGTTCTCCAGTCTTCTTGAAGGGCATTCTAAAGCTCTTCTTTGGATGTTGGCTGCATTTTATTCTGTTATCTGTCAGATGATTCCATACTGCTTCAGTAATATTCAGGCCACTCCATATTACATGTTGCCACTGATTTTCAGTCCAGTTCTTGTAATTTGGCTGACCTCAGCCTTTTCTCCCTGTTTCCCTTCCTTAAGAACGGCTTCTTGATAACCACCCTTCCACTGAGAACATTTCTGATTAAGCTTTTTTGAACAGTAGATGGAACAACTGAAAGGCCAGATGCTTCTCTCAGGTCCTGTTTCAGGTCTTTACTAGATTTTTCCTCCCGATTTCTTAAAGATAAAGATAAAGACATTCAGATACTGAATTTTTTTTAGGCCTACCACTTCTTCTTTGCTCCTCCACTTGTCCAGATTGCCTCAATTTTTTAAGGGCATACACACCATGGTGAAGTTTTCAGTAAATCATTCTTTGGGTATCACCTTGTTGGTACTAATTTATGCCTCTCAAACTGTTGGTACTTCAACTCAGATTGAATAAATCAAATTTAGTTTTAGATTTTACTAAAGAAATTTGATCAAAATATGTGTTTTTGAAACAGGCTACTAGTAAAAAAAAGTGTCTAAAGATACAATTTAAAAATGTTTTTTTCTTAAGTTGTCTGTTATGTGTGGACACAACACTTGTTCATCCGTTTTGCTGGGTGCCTTTTTTAATGTTTGAATGTTTCATAGATCAATGTTAAGTGGTTTACCAAAAAACATTCTTCTGAAAATGGCCAAGTACAAGGATTGGACTTAAAATGAGTGAAAAAGCAGCTAATGTCCAAAGAAAACTTTAGAAAAACCTTCAGAATGCCTAAATAACTTGGAAGCAAACTATATAGAAATGAGGGGTGGCTCAAGACTTTTGCACTGTACTTTATAAAAAATGTTTTGTTGACTTGCAAGTTGATCTATTCTGCCTTTTTCACCCTGAAATATAGAGAATAGCATCTGTAAATCTGCACACTGGCTTAAGTGAGGCCTGTTATGTACACATACAGTCAATGACTGGTATTTATTACTAAGTAAATACTATATTGATAATTATACAATATCATGAAACTGTGCATGTTTTCAGAATATTTTTACTAAGATAAAAACCAATATATATTTAGTTAAGTGTATTTTTAACGTGATGAACCAACTCTGATCTTTCATTTAAATTAAGATTGAGATTGACATGTCACTGGCAGAGAAGGAGGACCCAAACATGAGACACACAGGGGACAGAATAAGAGTCCAAAACCCAATCTTTAATACACACAAAAGAAAAAACAGGTGATGGTCATACATGGGGGAGCAGTCAACCTCGCAATCAATTCAGTTGAGGAACAGGCAAAAGTCATGGTCCAAACAGTCCACAGAAGAAAGACATGAGGGAAAAATAAGTAGGAAAACACAAGAAAGGCCTGGGTGACTCGAATCTTAAAAAAACAAGAAGCTCTGGTGAGTGATAAGTGAAAAGTTAGAGGTATGTGTACTGAGGAGACTGACAGGCTATTTGGACTCGTGTGAAGGACAACACAGGTGAGACTAGGACTAAATTTGGGGCAGACACTGTGTTTGTGTGGGATAATGTAGGACACTTTAGCAATGCTAGGAAGTAGGCTAAAATTTTGATATCTAACTTGAAAATAAAAACACAATAGAGTGTGCAGGTTGCAAGTTTAACAACTAGCATGTAAAGGAAAGCACAGGTGTTATAATGTTACCTCAGTTTTATTAAATGACCCACTGACAATAAACCAGCATGCACAGATGGAATAATCTCCCATAAGTGGAATGAAGAGTTCAGATGTCTGCTGTAAAAAAGATTGGTTGTTTTCCTGAAGGCACGTTAGATGAGGGGATTGGCACTACTCCCATGCAGCTCTGAAAATACACCCAGCAGCCAATAGGCCTTGCCTAGATCAAAGACTGAAAGCAGGGGAAATCTAGCCTAGCTCTGTTCACTGTAACAAAATCTGCCCTTCTTAGTAAATACATCATATCTGGTTTGTTTGATTAGTGCAAACACTGTGAACATGAGCATTTACTGCTTTACAAAGGGTTATATGTTTTCCTGTTTTTTGGTCAGGCCCAGCCTCTTTCTGGAGTAGTTGCCTGGCAACTGGAGGTAAGAAAACCCAGTGAACTCTGTAAAAAACAAACCATGTCATTTTCACATACTTTTAATGCTCATTTAAACAAACACTGCAATCAAATTACTGAGCTGTAAATATTTATGTAACTGTTGTTTGTATCTATTGTGTGTTTCATAAAATTAAAAATCTCATACATTGATTAATATACAAATCTGAACCTTTTCACATATTTTTAATTTTAAAAAACATAAGAATTACATATAAGTCAATCGAACATTATGTTTAAGGAGAAAAGGAGAAAGGCCTATCTTTTATGAGTGAATAATGAGACATACAATTACTGGCCACTTTATTAAGAACAGCTCTTCATCTGCATATTAACCCAAGTATCTAATTAGCCAGTCTTATCAATCACAGTAACTTAATGCAGTATTGAGTCTTACTTTTTCCCAGTATTAGTTAATTCATTACCAAATTTGACAATATAAGATTGGAAATACACTGACTGGTCTGATGAGTCTTGATTTCTGCTGCAACATTTGTATCTCTGCTATTGTAGGGCCAAAATTTGGTGTAAATAACATGAAAGCATAGATCCATATAGCCTTATATCAGGATAATTCTTTAACTATGGTCCGTTTTGGTCTGGAAACTTTTAGAAAAGCTAACAAAAATGTGGAGAAATGTATTCATATATTTTCTTTCAACATCTTGTATAGAATCCATCCATTTTCTTACACTTATGTAACTCAGGGTCATGGGGTCGCTATCTCAGTTTTTATAGGGGGAAAGGCAGGTACACCTTGGACCGGTCACCAATCCATCACAGGGGTAACATAGAGAGACAGACAATCATTCATACTCAAATTCAAATCTGCGATTAATTTAGAATCACCAGTTAACCTAACCCCTTTGCATGTCTTTGGGCTGTGGGAGGGAGCCACAGTACCCAGAAAGAACTCACGCGAGCACAGAGAGAAAATACAGGCTCAACACAGAAGGGCCAGAACTGGCTGGTGAATTTGAACCCAGGTCCTCTTGCTGTGAGGTGATAGTGCTAACCACCACACCACCCTACCACCATGCTGCCCAATATCATATATAATGATTGTTTGATTAAATATAACACTGGCATTGTCATTTCCATAATAATAAAGAAAGTGATGGAAATGAGTTTTGTCGAAATTAAATTTTGTCAAATATTTTTGAAAAACAAACTTCTGATATATTATTCTGCTGTTGTTCATTTTAAAAATTGCATTAAATGTACTGGAAATACACAATATATGATGTTACTTTTCTTTTTACTTCTAAATTGAAAGGAAATATGAGCTGTTTGTAGATGACAGCTAATATATTTTTGAATTAAAAATACCTTCACCTTGATTTGTTTTTATTTTAGTTCCCTCCCCATGGAGCTAACTCTGTCCTCCAGTCATGTACGGTTTTTTTTGCCAATATGTTTATTGTCTTTTTCAAAATTTTTTCACAAACAAATAACAATTACACATTACACACACATACTGCATATTCTTGCATCATTTTCCAATTTGAATAAATGTAATGAAATTGGATTAATTAACAAATTAAGGAGGAAAATAAAAAATTAATTAATTAGTTTTTTAAAAAAGGAAAGGAAAAAGGGGGGGAAGAAAATGGGGGCTACGTTTTACAGTATTCTTAAATCATTTCAGAAAAATCTAACACTTTCATTTGTCATCATATTCATATATGGTTCCCAGAGTTTATCAAAGTCTTTTTGTTTGCCCTTGGCAATGTATGTTAATCTTTCCAGTCCAATACATTCAGAAAGTTCCTTCATCCACATCTTCATTGTAGGAGCATCCATACTCTTCCAGCATAGTGCAATAGCTCTCCTGCCTTGTAGAAGTCCAAAGTCCAAAACTGCATACTGTTTCTGTGTTTGCAGAAAGTTCTTTGAGTATATTCCAAGCACACATAGTTCAGCATTTAAAGGGACGTTGGTATTAAACATTTCCGACAGACTTTGTATAACATCCTTCCAGA
>VUQH01006466.1:1841-13544 GCA_015106775.1 Etroplus canarensis | reverse complement strand
AATTTCTGGCAGGGACAGGAAGAGTGCATTCAGCACTAACCATGATCTTTGTGCTAATCAGGTTGTTATATTAACCAAGTAGTTTTAAATTAACCAAGTAGTATATAAATGTGCTAAAAACAGTCCTGTGTGAGACAAACTGCAGCTGCTGGTGGGAGAGGTGACATGTTTCACCTCACTGCCAACTCTCCAGCCTGGATGTGTGGCCCATGAACTAAACTAAAGTAAACTAGGCTTGACACCCTGGCGTCAACAGACAGGAATCCATGGATATGACACCAGTTGTGTGAAAAATTGTGTTGTATAAATGAATATAATGATGGAATCTGTGTCCAGGAAGCCAAAAATGGAAAATTTGTGCCTCAAAGCATGAATGAATAGGTTAAATATCAGGGTCTTTAATGTGAAACACTGGTTTGAAACTGAGTTGATTCTCGATGTTTCAACAAGAAGCCGAATGAGGCTGTTGGATGTCATATGTTTGGGTTTTATGATGGTTGTCACTACATGTGGGTCTAGTTTCATTGTTGGGGTTATTTTACTGTTAAAATCAGCTTGATGCATAAAGGACTCATGATGTCTGAGGAAGCCCTCATCCACAATGCTTTCTGCAGACTTTGAGGTAATTACCCACGTTTGAGTTTCAGTGAGTTCCAGAAATGGAAGCTTGAAAAGGACACCAACAGAAACACCACCATCTGCACCTGAAGGTAGAAACTCTCAAAACAACAATGGGCCCATTTTGAACAGAAAGTTTCACTCCTGGGATTTTAACACCTCACAGCAGTGTTGGGTGGGTCAGCAGCTCACACAATAGCTGAGTGAATCAGTGCCCCACAATAACCCAAAGTGATGAACAACTACCCCTCTGCCCCAATCAGAAATGTAAAAACATTTGACATGAGAAGTGAAAGAGTTGCAAATCATCAACATCATTTCCTCCTTTTGATCAACAGTGGATGAGGATTAGAAGTTTCTACAGCAACATTTCACGCCTGCTTTTCAGCAACACAAAAGCTTGCATAATGAATAAACCTCTCAGTGTGTCTCAGGGGGACCTGGAGAGTTTAAATACGTGTGGAGTCACCAGGAGTCAGTCAGAACTCACTTTGTGGATGACAAATCTAGGAGTGGAGGAGCAACATCTTCAAAAATGTTTTCCAGTAACTCAGGTAAGTCCTGGCTGTTTTGCTTTCAGTACTCTGGCAAAAGTGATAACATGGAAAATGGAAGCTTCACTTTCATTGTGTGTCAATGTTATTCCCTAAGCTTCTGTAAATGTTATTTTAACAATTTTGACAAAAATACCTTGATAAAAAAAAAAGGTAATACTATCAAGAGTTCTTTAAGCTCAACTAAAATTTTGTGCTAAAATTGCTTTACAAGTTTAGAAAATGGCTTTAATTTTAAGGTTTTAGTCTTTTAGAGGAAAATAAGAAGTGTTTTTCTCCTGCTGGTAGGTAGTGCGGTGTGCTGGGGCTTGTTTCAAACAAGGTACATTTGTGACCTGATGAGATGACAGTATACAAATATCAATGGCCTTCAAAAGTGTGTATCATCTCTGAAAGTCCACATGATGATCTTTAATAAGAAAAGCTGTCTTTGTAATGAAACAAATTTGGAGTCTGAAGCTCAGTCAGTGTTGAGAGCCTAACTTTGTTTTATACTGTCTGCTCACTTACCTACTTGTCAATGAGTAGCTTCTGATTAGTTTTAGGGCCAAGTAGAATAATTTGATTTTGTTTTCAAGTTATGAAAAAAAAAAAAAAAAAGTTCAGTTTGTAATGTGTGTTCCTTGAAGGTGTCCTGCAGCTGTTGTGTGTTAAAGAGGAGGTTCCCATTGTGGAGCAGCAGGACTCAGACCTGCAAGAAAGGAGGAAGACTTTGTTTGGAAGGCTTGGGAAGCAGGAAAGAAACCATTTGGTTGTGACATGTGTGGGAAAATATTTTGGGTGAAAGAAGAAATGGTTTCAAGCAGCTCTGGTAAGTCCTGTGTCCATGTTTTCAGCATGTAATACATGACCTGGATGACTGAATCTTTACATTCTGCATTGTGTTACGCCCTCACCGAAATCTTAATTATCCATTATGACAAAATCACACACTGACAGTAATGATTCAACTCTGTCATGTTCTTTTCAAGTCCAACTGTGCTCCATATCAGCTGTAACCATAATACTGTGTGCTTCATCCTGCTGATGGTGTGGTGTTCTGGAGGCTTGTTTAAAACAAAGTAGTTGGTTTTTGAATTCAAGGCTTGTTGATGAAGTGATGCAAAAATGACTTGGCTTCGACAACATAGTCATCTCCTATCATTAATGTGAGCATCATCATGCTGTTATTGGTGAATTCCTCTCCTCATTTTTCTAATCAAAAAGCAGTCCATTTTGTGGGACACTTGATGCCAGTGTAGCTTTGAAACTGATGTGATAGGTTCTTAGTTTCTAGTTGTAGCTCATCAGAACTCCACAGAAAGTTCTGATTAAGCTGCAGTCTATTGGAAGCAAAAAGAACACTGCAGTAACCCAGCCTGCTAGAGATGAGTTTGAAGCAGGGTCACACTTTAGCTTGATTCCTCAGATGAAAGAACACTGCCTTGGTGATGAAATGAATTTGGAGTTAGAAGTTCAGTCAGTGGGAAATAAAAGTCCAAGACTTAAATTCTAGTTCCATCTTGTCAACAAACTTCAAATTAATGAATGAGTAGATGTTTGATTGCGATTGGTTTCTTTGTCAAGCAGAAGAATTTGTCTTCAATTATTATAAAAATCAAAAGCTCATCCATTTGTGTTCCTTGCAGGCATCCAGCAGCTATTACTCATTAAGGTGGGAGTTCTGCATAAACTGAGGCCTGTTGTGGAGCAGGGGGACACAGACCTTGACATCAAGGAGAAGGAGGATGGACATAAGGACAATGACTGAATATTGGCAGGAACCTCTGTCACCTTACATGAGAGACTTCTATTATGAATATTGGCAGGAACCTGTGTCATGTTGAGATATGGAGGACTGTGATGAATATTTAAAAAAAACAAAAAAAACAAAAACGAAAAAAGCAAATACTTTGTGTCTACATCTTATAGATATCTATGAACTCAAAACGGTACTGAAAAATGTGACATTTTAAGTAAAATGTGTTCTGTTCTATGTTTGATATCTGCATATAAATACCAGGGGATAAAACCTGACACTCTGATCTCGTGTTCATTTTTTGATCTGACACACAAATATCTTCAGTGCAGAGTAAAAATAAACTGGTGTTGTTGTTCCAACACTTTGGGTGGGCTTTATTTAGGCTCATCAGCAAGCAAGTTAAACATAGCCAGGCTTTCTTTACATTAGCTGGCCCAGTCAAAGGTGGTGGGTATTGGCTTTGTTAAAACAGGCTTTCTGTGTCAAGCTCTGTTTCCACCCACAGAAAGTGGGGTTTGATGCATCATTTCACTCTTATTTCAAACAAAATGGACCAATCATGTTCTGCCCTCTGAAGAAATGGCTCAGTCTAAGTTGTGACCAATCCACACTTTTTTGGACTCGATTACACACCAGTGAAAGCATGACTAGATTTTCCCCAGTTTTTGACCTTTTGGTTGTAGTGGAGATTTCAGTTTCTAAAACGCCAGTAAGTCATACCAAGTATTGGTCAAATGTAAAAGTGAGTAAATGAACATATCATGCAGCCTGGTCTCATGGCAAAACAGGAAAAAGTCATGAAACTACAGTCACTGTGTTCATGGACATCAATTATCTTATTTGATGCAGTCAGCACGACTTTGAAATGTGTATTTCACTGAACGTTTCATCTCTGCAGTACAAATGCTGTTAATTTCTGGCAGGGACAGGAAGAGTGCATTCAGCACTAACCATGATCTTTGTGCTAATCAGGTCGTTTTATTAACCAAGTAGTTTTAAATTAACCAAGTAGTATGTAAATGAGTTAAAAACAGTCCTGTGAGAGACTTGACATGTTTCACTTCACTGCCAACTCCCCAGCCTGGATGTGTGGCCCATGAACCAAACTAAACTAGGTTTGACATCTTGGTGTTAGACAGACAGGAAACCAAGAATATGTGAAAAATTGTGTTTGTGTAAATGAATATAATGATGGAATCTGTGTCCAGGAAGACAAAAATGGAAAATTTGTATCTGAAAACATGAATTAACAGGTTAAATGTCAGGGTCTTTAATGTGAAACACTGGTTTGAAACCAAGCTGATTCTCGGTGTTTCAACAAGAAGCCAAATAAGGCTGTTGGATGTCACATTTGTTTGGGTTTTAGGATGGTTGTGTTAAGGATAGAATGTTTTATAATGTGCTCACATGATGGAAACTGTTGGTGCGTACAAAAGTCTGTACAAGATAGGAACTGTAGAAGCCCACGCCTCAGGTGGGAAACTGCAGATAAGCCGGCTGAGGAGCAAGATATGCTGAGAAGACATCAAAGGCTGCATGTTCTTGAAATTGACAGAACATAAGTAAACAACATCCCATATGGACACAAGTACTGTAAAATGTCTGAACTGCACCCGGCATAACGAAGTCGTGTGAGATGAGAGAAGAAAATGTGGACCAATCAGGAAAGAGACACTCCCAGATGTTAAAGAGTATATAATGTGTGACTTGTCCTTTGTTCAGGGTTCCACTCTTGCTCAGCTCAGGTGTAGATTGTGAACCAACTCAGGCAGACTTCGTGCCCTGCTGAGTTCGGGAGGTTGAGAGAAACCCAAGGCTTAAGCTTTATGTATTCCAATTGATTAATGCCAATAAACTCCATCAAAGAAGCTACAGAATCATAGTCTTTTGTTATTGAGTAGTTTCATAATAGGTTTCATCCAGGTCCAAAGAATCTGCGGGGCGAGGACAGGATACTGACCAGAGAGGAGAACCTCTGCCCCAACAGTTGTCACGTATCATGTGTATGTATCATTCATTGTTGGGGTTATTTTACTGTTAAAATCAGCTTGATGCATAAAGGAGTCATGATGTCTGAGGAAGCCCTCATCCACAATGCTTTCTGCAGACTTTGAAGTAATTACCCACGTTTGAGTTTCAGTGTTGGGATTAGAAATGGAAGCTTGAAAAGGACACCACCAGAAACTTCCATCTGCACCTGAAGGTGGAAACCCTCAGAAAAAAACCCAGAGAAGCCTGAATCCGTGCCACACAATGACCCAACAAAGTGATGAACAACTACCAATCTGCCTCCATCAGAACTGTAAAAACATTTGACATGAGAAGTGAAAGGGTTGCGAATCTTCAACCACATGAATGCCAATTTTGTGGTGATTTTTTTTCCTCCTGTTGATCAACAGCTGGTGACTATTTGAAGTTTCTACAGAAACATTTCACACCTG
Source organism: Etroplus canarensis (assembly GCA_015106775.1). Taxonomy (NCBI): domain Eukaryota; kingdom Metazoa; phylum Chordata; class Actinopteri; order Cichliformes; family Cichlidae; genus Etroplus; species Etroplus canarensis. The sequence goes on along the minus strand of VUQH01006466.1, from coordinate 8,190 downwards.
GTCTCCAGCAACCCAAAGTTTGCATGATGAATAAACCTCTCAGTGTGTCTCAGGGGGATCTGGAGGGTTTAAATACCTGTGGAGTCACCAGGAGTCAGTCAGAACTCACTTTGTGGATTACAGAAGAAATGTTTTCAGCACTTTCTTAAAGTAACTCAGGTAATTCAGCACTAGTTGGATAACAGAAACTTCACTTACATTCCTAGTTAGTGTTATTCCCCAAACTTCTATAATTCTTATTTTAACTGTAATGACAAAAATACCATGACAAAGTAATTATTTAATCCCATCACGAGTTCTTTGAGCCCAACTAAAATTTTGTGCTAAAATGCTTTGCAAGTTTAGAAAACGGCTTTGATTTTAAGGTTTTAGTCTTTTGGAGGACACTAACAAGTAGTTTCCTCCTGCTGGTAGTGTGGTGTTCTGGAGACTTGTTTCAAACAAGGTAAATTCATTGATCAGTCAAAAGTGTGTAGCATCTCTGAACGTCCCCATGATGATCTCCTAGAGTCTAATAAGAAAAACTGTCTTTGTATTAACATTAATTTGGAGTCTGAAGCTCAGTCAGTGTTGAGAGCCTAACTTTGTTTTATACTGTCTGCTCACTTACCTACTTGTCAATCAATAGAATGTTATTTTTAGCACCAAGTAGAATAATATCATTTTGCCTTCTTTAAGTTATGATAAAAATGTTCAGTGTTTTTTTTCTTGAAGGTGTCCTGCAGCGAGACTCAGACCTGCAAAGAAAAGAGGAAGAGAACAGAATGTCTGAAAGGATTTTTCCTGTTTTTTGTGTTTAGATTATGGTTTATGAGTTTCTTAGACCTCATGTACTCTTTATCGTCTTCCGTTTATGTTTGAACCTTATTTCTAGCATGCCTGTGTTTCGTATGGTTTAGTGTATCCTTCGGTTAGGGTTGAGTTTCTATTCTAGTTACACTTTGCTCTATCCTGCCCGTCTGTTTTGCATATGGAATTTGAGTTCTAGTTACTGCCTTCTGAGTTTGTATTTCCTTGTGTTTGGTTTTTTTGTCGTTCTCATGTTTCCCTGTATCATGTTTTTGTGTTGTACTTTCCCGTTTCACCTTGTTCAGTGTTTTATATTTAGTCTCATTTCTCATCCTTTCCTGTGTTTAGTTTACCAGGTTCCTGTGGTTTATGTCCTTCTGTGAAGCTCTCTCATGTCTGCATTCTCAGTAATGTTTTTCATTTCCTGTTTTAATTTGGTAAAAGTTATGTCCTGTGCTTTGTGTTTAGTTTTACTTCCTGCCCTTGATTGTTGTCGCCTATGCTCCTCTCCCTCCTGGTGCTCTTTAGTCTGTCTATTTATACCTAGTTTTATGTTGTGTTGTTGATGTTAGTTTCATCGCTGCTGCTGTGTGTCACCTCCTCCCATGTTGCTTTGCATTTCATGGACTTTGTTTATGGGCTTTCTAGGTTAATTAAAGCTTACCTTGTGTTCACCTCATTATCCCTCCTGTGTCTGGGTCCTAAAACTCACACACTCCAAATCATAACTGGGAAAGAAACCATTTGGTTGTGACCTGTGTGGGAAAATATTTTGGGTGAAAGAAGAAATGGTTTCAAGGAACTCCGGTGAGTCCTGGTTGCCTTGTTTTCAGCTGCAGACTGCAATCACAGCACTGAGTCTGTGTGGATATGTCTCAGTCAGCCTGGCACATCTGGACACTGACATTTTTTTTTTCCATTCTTCCTTGCAAAACAGCTGAAGCTCTCAGGTTGCTTGGGAATAAGGCGTGAACAGCTCTTTTCAAGTCCTGCCACAAATTCTCGATTGGATTGAGATCTGAGCTTTGGCTTGGCCAATCCAGAACACTCACCTTGTTGTCTTTGAACCATTTCTATGTAGCTTTTTCTGCATGCTTGGGGTCGTTGTCTTGCTGGAAAACAAATCTTATCCCAAGCTATAGTTCTCTTGCAGACAGTCTGATTATTCTCCAGGATTTGGTGATATTTTTCTGCATTCATGTTCCCCTCTACCGTTACAAGCCTCCCAGGGTCTGCTGCTGAGAAGCATCCCCTGAGCACCACCATGCTTCACGGTGGAGATGGTATGTTCGTGGTGATGTTCAGGGTTTGGCGTTTGCTAAATATGGTTGTTTAGGGAGATAAAATGTGAGCTTTTTGGCCATCAGACTGAATGCTTTTTTTCAGTTGACCTTGGGACCCTCAAGATTGATAAAGTATTCTGATTCTGGGTCTCCCGCATGCCTTTGGGCAAATTCCAGGTGAGATTTCATGAGAGCTTTTTTCAACAGTGGCTTTCTCTTTGCCACTCTCCCATACAGCTTTGACTGGTGAAGAACATGGGCAACAGTTGTTGTTGTATGTACAGTATATCTTTCTCTGAGTTGCTTTCTCCCCTTTTTCAGGTCAGTAATGTGTTTAACACAAAGTATAAGTGAGCTCTGAAGTTTTATTAGATGGTATTTTAGACTGTGACTTTACAATTCACAATGCATTTCACTGTATTTTCTGGAGCTACTTTATCTCTGTCTCTCTAAATAAACATGCTACACGTACTGGATACCTTTGTTCCTTTGCTTAGGCTGCCACTTCCTTATTAAATAAAGCTCCAGCTGTGACAGTTGTGTTAATGCCCTACGTTAGTTTCTTTTGCATTTCTGGCGTTTTATCTGTAACATTTATAAATATACCATGGTGCTCCACATAAAAATGCCATTTAAGTATGATTATACCTCTGTCAGCTGCTAACTTGCCTGATAATGTACAGAGCCAGTGGTCTAATGAATAATTCCAATGTCAGTGTTGGTGAGTACAACGTACATGGATGTAAGTTCATTCCTTCATAACAGATCATCAATATGAAAGTGTGGATTAATTTCTGTATTTGGAGATAAAGAAAGATTTGTTTGTTTGTCTGTCTATCACAGACATTTTATCTAGCTTGCAAGAGAAGGGACATTTGTTTCAAGTCTTTGTCCAAAAGGCAGTGTTTTTCCTCCCCAGACTTGATGCTGTTTTTCCGGGATACTGCTGTAAGGTCTTGGCTAAAGTCAGGGAACAGAAGATTTGGCAAAAACTAAGTTAATTGAATGTTTAAATGTGTACAAGTATAAAGTAAATCCTCTTGTACAGGATGAGTAAATATACCAAAACAAGGTCATAGGAAATAGGGGTGTTGTAACATGCCCTGTTGGATGGTATGAAATAAATGTAAATTAGTGTTGAATAATTTACATTTTATTTTAATCTTAGGTTGTTTTTCTAAGCACTGGAAAAGGTCTACTGTAACTTACTTGAAGCCACCATGGAAAAGATGCTGACTGTAAGTTTACAGTATCACAGAGCTGTGATGGACTAAAAACTATAAGAAAAACTTCGACTCTCCTGCGATCAACACATAGAGGTCTGAGGGTTCTTCCAGGTTTGCTGATGCAATTTGTCAGTAGGCAGTGATTTAATACCTGTTTATTCGTAATCTGGAACTTAATTTGCAGTTTAATGTGCACTAGCTGCCCTTCCTGACCCTCCCACGGTGGGAGGGCTCATGTTCCCAGCTGAACTCAAACGAGGGATTGTTCACTTGTTGGCAAATATGTAACCCACAAGACTCTTTAGTGTTCATCTCAGAAACAGAGTTTCAATGAGGGCTGAATCAGCAGAACAAAGTACCATGAGGTGGAAATGATGTGTAGTGTACTGAGGTGCAGTTAAAAATGGAGGACAGGTGTGGAACGGACACTGCTGCTGGCAAGTGACACCCCTTCACACATGTAGCCCCACCCACCAAACATGAAGCGTGCACGTCTCTGAATGCACTAGTGATTGTGTAGATAACGAGAACCATGACCTTCACTTCATAAACCTATATCATCACTGAGGGGAGAAAAGGTAACTAATATTATCCGTTCTATTTTCTATTCTGTTTTTTTTCGGTGTGATTGTTGTGGTGTGCTGCTGTCACTTTGACAGTGTGGAAATTTCAGGTTTTTCCAGCAGCAGGACAGACTATTAAAGAACTCATCTTAACCAGCTTCCTAACTGCCTCCAGCATCACACCACTCTCCTGCACCCAACAGGTGGGAAATCACCGCACCCCAGAGAACTGCCTGCACCCCAAGCCCCCGAGAAACACCCACTTCAAAAAGATTTTGGCCATTATGTGAGGCCCATCAACCCTATTGATGGGACCTGCTGGTGATTGGGATAGGTCCCGGGCCCCTGTGCCACTCATGCTTGGGGTGGGCGGATGGCTGCCAGTGCATTTCCTGGGGCCCTCTGTCCTCCTCCCTTGGAGTGGGGCATGTGGCTGTACTGAGGATATGCAGACTTGGTTCTCTGATGTTCTGGGTCACATCCTGCTGATCACTTGGTTCTGTTTTCATCTTTCCACCCTCATCATTATCTACATTTGGTGACAGCTCTCACCCACCATACCACCTGCCTAATATCGTTTTGGTCACCCTTTTGCTGCCAAACCACCCTATGGGAACACCCTACAAGAGCTACAGTTTTGGAGATGCTCTGACCCAGTCATCTGGCCACCACAATTTGGCTCTTGTCCAACTCATTTAAATTCTTAAGCTTGACAATTTTTCCTGCTTCTAACACATCAACTTTGAGAACAAGCTGTTCACTTGTCCGTTATATCCAAACAACAAACAGGTGCTACGATGAAGATATTCCGTGTTATATACTTTACCTGTCAGTGGTTATGACGTTATGCTTGATTGGTGTAGACTAACATACACTACCGGTCAAAAGTTTTAGAACACCCCAATTTTTCCAGTTATTTATTGCAATTCAAGTCGTTCAAGTCCAACGAATAGCTTGAAATGGTACAAAGGTAAGTGGTGAACTACCAGAGGTTAAAAAAAAAAAAGGCAAAGTTACCCAAAACTAAAAAATAATGTACATTTCAGAATTATATAAAAAGGTCTTTTTCAGGGAACACAAAATGGGTTAAAAATTTAAAGCTGTCCTGCAGCAATGGAGGTTGATCAAGCCTTGAAAGCTGGCGCTACTAATTCCTACAGGTGTTCCAGCTTTGCTGGATTTCTTACAACCCCCTCTGTCTGCATGAAAGCAGTGTTGGAAAACACTGTGGTACCATACCCTCATGAGCATCAGCTGAACAATATTGTACTGCAGAAAGTAGTGTGTTGCTACAAAAATGGCGAGAAAAAGGCAAGCAGCAATGGAAGAGAGACAGACCACCATAACACTTAAAAATGTAGGTCTTTCCTACAGAGAAATTGCAAAGACAGTCAAGGCGTCAGTGATTACAGTTTCCTTCACCATCAAAAGGCACTCAGAAACTGGGGCAATGACAGCAAGAGGTCTGGCAGAACCAAAGCCACAACTGAATCAGAGGACAAGTTTCAGAGAGTTAACAGCTTGCATGATAAGCTGTGCTTGAAGCTGTTGTCCTGTGAGCCGCCTAATAGTGGTCGTAGTAAGCAAGTCTCAGTTTCAGCTGTGAAGAGAAGACTTCGAGCTGCAGGTTTCACAGGACGAGATGCAGCAAGAAAGCCATTGCTAAGACATCAGAATAAGACAAAGACGCTTGCCTGGGCCATGAAACACCACCATTGGACTACTGAAGACTGGAAGAAGGTATTATGGACTGATGAATCAAAATTTGAAATCTTCGGTTCATCACATAGGATCTTTGTATGCCGTCGAGGAGGCGAAAGAATGGTTCCACAGCGTGTGGCATCAACTGTCAAACATTGAAGAGGAAGTGTGATGGTCTGGGGCTGTTCTGCTGGATCCAGGGTCAGTGACTCAGAGTGAGAGGCACCCTGAATCAAAATGGCTACCACAGCATTCTGCAGCACCATGCAATACCCTCTGGTATGTGCCTAGTTGGTCAGGGGTTCATCCTACAGCAAGATAATGACCCAAAACAAGTTCAAGCTATGCCAGAACTACCTCAGGAAAAGAGAACAAGATGGTAAGCTTGAAAACATGGAGCGGCCAACAGTCTCCAGACTTAAACCCCATTGAGCTGGTTTGGGATGGACTGGACAGAAGAGTAACGCAAAGCAACCTACAAGTGCCACACATTTATGGGAACTTATGCAACAGATACGGGAAGAACTTTCTGAAGAATATTGATTTCTATTGTAGAAAGAATGCCACAAGTGTGTTCAGCTGTTTTATCTGCCAAAGGTGGCTACTTTGATGAGTCAAAAGTTTAGAATACATTTTGGTCTATAGATTGATTCCATTGTTTCTTTTTTAACTCCAATTGCTTATTTGTACTATGCTTTCATTTCAGAGTGCAATGAGACATTAAACTGCATAATTTTCAATAAAAACCTGGACACACACACACACACACACACACACACACACACAC
>VUQH01006462.1:14807-24994 GCA_015106775.1 Etroplus canarensis | reverse complement strand
GTCCCTACTCTCACCTCCACCCTCCTACCTTTCCTTCTCTCTCTCTGCCTCCTAACACGCTTTCCCCCTCTCCCCCTCCTTGGTCTTCGGCCAACAGTAGCGTAGTTTCCACCGGCACCCTGTTGGCTAACGGCACCGGAGGCGGTCATTGTTAACCCGGGCCGCGACCGATCCGGTATGGAAGTCGTGTTATGAATCCGCATATTTGATTTGGCACAGTTTTTATGCCGGATGCCCTTCCTGACGCAACCCTCACCATTTACCCGGGCTTGGGACCGGCACTAGGACTACACTGGCTTGTGGGCCCCTGTGGCTGGTTTATATATGCACATGTGAGCAAGCCAACCCTATCCCATAACATAAAGAGCATATATAGGCATAAATACAGTATAATAAATATAATGAGTATTTTACAAAGGCTGAAGTCACCTTTCTCCAATAGTGTCCAGGGGGGTTCCAGTGCTTTAAAGTGAGGTGGCACAAATGGGGCCTTAGTGTAAATGTATTAAATAAGGAGTGGAGCTGTGCAGGGCTTTAAACATGGTTTATTATTGGATAACTGCTTTTAAATATGATGAAAGTAGTAATTGGACTCTTGACTAAAAGTTTATAATCCTGCTTAAGTATGCTGATTAACCTGCTGGTACTGAGGTTTAGCATGAAAATATATTTAAAGTAAAAGTATTCATTGTGTAGAACCTTAGACACGATATTATTGAATCGTTAACAAACACGCATGCAGAGCCAGAAAGCGTTTATGGATGTACCGCAGGAAAGGAAAGGAGAATTTGGGGTGTGGTCCTGCTCCAGAAATTAAGATGAATTAAGATCAACTGTATATCACTGTAATGTTGCAGCTGGAGTTGCATTTGATGACTTATTTATATTGTCGGATTAGCACAAAGGACCCAAATGCAGATGCAAAAACTTTTTTGAGAGCTGATAAGCAAATCCCACAAACCCCCTGAGGAGGCAATGCAGGAATGTGGCAGGAATTCAGACCCGGAGCAGGAGATACAAGTCTCTGTACACACAGGGGCTTTTTGTTCACAAGGAGCCAGACTTTCTTGTAATTTTTTAAAGTGCTTTTGAGCAATAGTTCTCCAGGCTTTCTGAAGGTCTTTCAAAGTTTTTCCTTGGGCATCAGCTGCTTTTGCTCTCATTTTCAGTCCAGTCCTTGTACCTGACCATTTGCAGAGGAATATTTTTGTTTGTTGTTTGTTAAGCCACTTAAAACTGAGCTATGAATCATTCAAGCATAAAAAAGGCACCCCCACACACTGGATGAACCAGTGTTGTGTCTACATATAACAGACAACTTAGAAAACCCAGCAAAGACCTGGTACAGGACCCGAGAGTTGCATCTGGACCTTAGGTTGTTTGCAGAAGCCTCATCAGAAATGGTCTGAACAGAAAGGTGGCTGTCAAGAAGCCATTCTTAAGGAATGGAACCGCAGAGAATGCGGGATGGTATGCCGAATTACACACGAACTGGACTGAAAATCAATGACAAAAGGTCTTATGGAGTGATGAATCCAAATTTGAAATTTTCAGCTCAAACCATTGTCAAAATGAGTTGAGGAGAACAGGACAGAGGTGCAACAGTGAGCGTCTACAGCCATCTGTAAAACATGGTGGAGGCACCATCATGGTTTAAGGCTGATTTTCTCCAGTAGTGTTGGTAGTTTCTTTTCAAAACGGATTGAATTGTGATACAGAAAAGTACCATCAGCTTTTGAGCCACTATGGAATACCATCTGGAAAGCGTCTGATTGGTAACAGCTTAATTTTTCAGGATGACAAGGATCACAAACACACTGCCAATGCAGAAAAGCCTTCCGTGGATAGAAAAACACACAATGAGCTCTGTCAGTCACAGTTTGGCCTCCACAGAACCCAGAACTAAACATTATCGAAGCTAGGTGGGATCATCTTGACAACGAATAGACAAAATGCAGCCAACATCCAAAGAAGAGCTTTGGGATGTCCATTAAAAGTCTGGAGCGCTATTTCTGTAGACTAACTAAAGAAGTTACAGTAAAGCTTGCCTAAGAGAGTTCAGGATGCGTTGCAGAGTAAAGGTGGTCATACAACTCTGTTGTTGCCTTATGTACTGTATTTCCATTTATTTTTGCACATTTCAATAAACTCTTGCACCAATTTTCCATTTTCCTAGTAAAATCTAAAGAAATGAGGGGTGGTTCAGAACTGTTGAATAGTACTATAGTGCATAGTACCCTAACCCTTAACTTTACTTAGGTGAAGTACTTCAGTACATGTACTAAGTTACATTTCACCTGTGGTCTTATCTATCATCCAATAGTGGTGTGCATTATAACATTACCAGTTATGGAGTTGTTACCATCCGACACCAACCTGTGGACACGCCCCTGAAGATATCACAAAAGGTGTGCTAAATATGCTTATTTTAAGTGACAGTTATTTTCTGAAATTGTAATGTAATCCATTTTTATTAAGATAATCTCAATTTGAGTGATAATCTGCTAAAAGGTTAAATTAGTGAAATTTAGTTTAGGACTTTTTCACACTGACCCAAAGGGCCTCAGGCCTCGCTCATTCACATTTACAACACATATACTTCATCTTAATTTAGAAAATGACTTGCAAACAGTTTTCTGTCTGAATGCAGGGTCCCCTGCCATCACAAAAGGCACACTTCCTCCTCCTCTTGGGGTTTTATTGCCGGAAACACAAGGCCGTCCCAGGCTGGGATTGGCTGCTGCGTTAATCGCACCAGTGTGTTGCAGCATGTTCTGGACCTGGAGAACAATGGGTTTCCAGGATATACGCTTTCATAAACAGTGAAGGCAGGCGGCTCGCTCAGGCCTCTCTCTGTCCGCTCTTGAATTGGACAGCGAAAGAAATCAGATTAAAACAGAGAGATGGAGAAAATGGCTCCAGTTAAAGCAGAGGAAAAGAAAGAGGAGGAAACCGGGACTAGTTTGTTTCACCACTTACTGGCACGGAGGAAGGATCTTCTGGGAGAGGATGCGGTTTGTATTCAGTGTAATATGGACCTCATGCTATAAATATTGGCATACAGCCTTGAATTTTAAATGCATTTAATAATGATCCCCCCCTTCATGCCTGCCTGGCATGTCAGAGCTCATTCTGTTGTCTTGTTTTCTCCCTCCTCTCCACAGAGGATCGTGCTGCAGCGGCTGATAGTGATTGCTCGGCTCCCCCACGACCTTGCTGATAGGACAGAACTGGGAGGTCAGCCAGCAATTACCTGAGAGCTACAAAGATGGAGGCACTAATCACCTGATGCCAATTTAATCCAGTTTTTCTTTAGGGGGATTGAGTATTGATCCTGTTACTGATATAACAAATTAATACCCCTCCATAATTTGTCAGTCTGAAATATGCAGACCTCGTGTTGAATCTGAGGAAGAGTAGGGAGAGGCTTTCTTCTCTGCACTGTTTGGTGCTTTTATAGCTTTCACACCTCAGTGTGTGAGTGAGTCTGCGGGGCCTCCTTGTTAAATAGAAAGAAATGCTATTTAAAAAATAGAATAGAAAGCTCACATAAACCCCACAGGGAAGGTTGTAACTAAGTGGTAAAAACAGAAGCAAGCCTTTGTGTTATCAGGCTGTTTTAACATAGTGTTCCCAGTTGAAAGTCTGATATTAAAAGCAAGAAAAAATACTGTCTTAAAATGTTTTTAATTTCCCGAAGGTAAAATCATGTAGATGGTATTTTTTGGGACTGATGGAAACAAGATAAGAAAATTTGTTTATAACCTATTAAGACCCACCAGATGTTATTTACAGTTTACAGCAACACAAATCACCACAGCACCATATGCTTAACACAGAACCTGGTCTGGAGCAGGTTGTGTGTTAAGAGTTGGGGCTTAAAATCATCTGGAAACACCACATTTTTCATTTTCTCTTAGAAGTTCACTCATTTGCAGAGCTTGTGTTGCCTTTTGCTGTTTCATTTTATTGATTCTTTATATAGTCATTTAAAAGAGAAAGTACACCCGCTTGCAGTTCTGTGGATTTATTTATTATCAGGAGAAAATAAAAAATATCTGGTCCTTATCAGGTCTTAAAATATATACATATAACCTCAGATGAATAACAACACACAACAGACTCCACCATGTCATTATTTATTTAACAAAAATGAAGCAAAAATGCAGAAGCAGTGTGTGAAAAACTAAAGTACTAAACTAAAGTACACCCCATGATTCATTGGCTTGTAAAACCACCTTTGACAGCAGTAATTTGAGTTTTCTGCATGACTTTATCAGGCTTTCACATTGTTGTGGAGGAATTTTGGTCCACTGTTCTTTACAACGTTGCTTCAGTTCATCGAGGGTGACGGTAATTTGTTTGTGCACAGCTCTCTTCTGGTCCCAACGCAGCCTTTCAATCAGGATGAGGTCTGGACTTTGGCTGAACCCTTGCAACACCTTGATTCTTTTCTTTTTCAGTCATTCTGTTGTAGATTTGCAGGTGTACTTGGGATCACTCTCCTGTTGCACCATTCAATTTCAGTCAAACGTTAGCTGCCGGACAGTCTACTTCATATTTTACTCTAGAGTATTTTGGTAAGCAGAGGAGTTTATGGTCAACTCAGTGACTGCAAGGTGCCCAGGTCCTGTGGCTGCAAAACAAGCCAAACTTTCACTCCTCCACCACCGTGACTGATGGCTGGTATGAGGTGTTTGTGCTGACAGGCTGTGTTTGGTTTCCCCAAATCTGGCGCTGTGCATTATGGCCGAACATCTCCCCTTTGGTATGTCTGTCCAAAGCACGCTGTTTCAGAAGCCTTGTGCTTTAGTCACATGAAAATTGGCAATCATAAGCCGTGCTGCCATGTTCTTATTAGAGAGAAATGGCTTTCTCCTGGCAACTCCTCCAAACAAGCCATACTTGTTCAGGCTTTTTCTAACTGTGCTGTCATGAACTTGAACTTTTACCGTGCTAACTGAGGCCTGCAGCGTGTGAGATGTTGCTCTTGGGTTTTTTGCAGTTCCTTTTGAGCATTGAACCGTTTGACTTCGGGGTGAATTTGCTGGGATGTCGACTCCTGTGAAGACTGTCCACCGTCTTAAATGTTTTTCAGTTGTGAATAATCTTTCTCACATGGATTTCAGATTATTTGGAAATGGCCTCATAACCCTTCCCAGATTAATAGGCAGCATCATGTGTTTCTCTATGATCATTACTAATATATTTCCTCCTTGACATTGTCTTACCACACAAATGAACGCTCCAGACCAGCAAACTACCAAAACCTCCGGCTGATCATCAGTTAATCAAGTACATTAAGTAGGTGCTACATACCCTCTTAATTCCTATGGAAGCAGTAAAGATTTATTTCATTTTCACACAATGCTTCTACATTGTGTTTTAGTTTTTGTTAAAAAAAAATATTAAAAAACATGTGGTGTTATTGTTGGCCTGAGGTTGAATTTCTCTAATTTTAAGACCTGTTAAGGACTAGATAATATTTTTATTATGACCTGATAGATAAAACCTTAGAACTGAAAGACGGTGTACTGTACTTTTTTCACATAACTGTGTATGTTTATAACCCATTCCTCTGATAAGGCCTCCAGCTTAAGTATACAGTGTTCAATCTGTCAATTTTCTTCAGAAAAAGAGTGAAATGATGCATCAAATGCCCCTTTTCATGAGTGTAAACAGACCCTGAAGCAGAACGATTGTAAAGGCAGTGCATGTTTAAAAGACATATTAAAAATACCCAACAGAGAGGGTCGTTTTAACGCCAGAGGGCCACCTTGCATGATGAATATGTGAAATCATTAAATACTCTGTCATTTCTGATTTACAGCCTAAAATTTGAAGATATTCACCCCACAGTTATGCGTGATCTTAAACTCTAGTTGTAGCTGTGGCTTGTTTATAAAAGATTAACTATAAAGCATCATTCTGACGTTGTTAGCGATGATTTTGCTTGGTAAAATGGTGCAGAAACCCTATCACACTAAAACAGACTGTGGCTGTTGTCTTCTTTATTGTTTCCACACAGCTCATTATGAACATCTCAACTTTCATTTGAGCAAACAGTACATATGGGATCACATAACAGGGCTGCTGCTAATTTATCCATCCTACCTGCTGCATGTAATCGAAGTAAGTTCTTCTGCACAAAATATCTACATAATAAATTTATGGTTAAAGTTTGTGATGTTTGTGAAACTTCGCAGTTTGTTTTGTGTCTCTCTTCCAGTCATCCAGGGATATTCTGATTTCTGTTATGAAAGACCTCAGAGTCATGCAACAACGGCCAGACTGGTAATCATACTTTCTTGTACTGCAGATGAATCCTATATGTGCTGAGACACAGTGAATCACATTATACTGCTTATTTAGTTTTGCCCACTGTCTGTTTGGAAATTCACGTCACAGTGCCCACCGAGCAAGCCAGTATAATCACAGGGTTGCTTTAAGGCAATTCTGGTTCGGCAAATGTGACAACAGCTTATGATGTCTCTGTTTGCAGAAAAACTGAACAGCCGGTTCCTTGCAGCGGGTTTTAGCATAAAGATATACGCATAGATGTCGCATCTGGGCTTGTGGGATGTATTTCTGTCGCTGGCATCTTGCTCAGGGGGTCTTACAAAGGATTCTAATATAGTGTACCAAACATTTATACTGCCTATTGTTCTACTGACAGAAACTAAGAAAGAGGGAACAACACGTTGAAGGTGACAGGTTGTGGTAGAAGAACTGAGTGTTAGAAATATGGTTCATTTGATTTATCGCCATAAGTCATCCTTCCTTTAAATGGACTTAATAATGACAGCAAATTAAAATAATGTCTGCTTATTTCAGGTGAAAAGACAGATGGGGACTTTAGTCAAAGATCAGAACGATGTTGAAAATTCTTTTTTTTACTGTAAATCAGCTGTTTTGCTGTATCTGTCCTTGTAATATTCATTTTAAATGTATCACTGACTATCACTGGGGGAGGGGGCAAGTCAGTTTACAGCTAGCGCTGCTCTCAAGCCTGGATAAATGAGAGGGTTGTGTCAGGAAGGGCATCAAGTATAAAATCTCACACATTCAAATCAATTATAAGATTTCCATAATGGATCGGTCAAGGCTCGGTTTAATGATGAGCACCACGGGTGGTGTTGGCCAGCAGGGTGCCAGTGGAAACTATGCCAGGAGCTGGGGAAGACATGTTAGGAGGCAGTGAGAATGAAGGTTCATGGATGTAGTGAAGGAAGGTATATGGTTGCTGTGGCAGAAGAGGATGCAAGGGCTAGACTGCAAGAAGAAAAAGAACTATATTTTAAAAAAGTGTTTTAAACTTAACTATCTGTCAGGGGTTGCCAGTGTGTGTGTGGAGAGAGGACCCAAATGTAGCACTCCAGGATTGGACGAGACAGGAGGCTTGTATTCTATGAACTCCTTGTCCATGCAAGACAAGGAGTTCATAGAATACAAGCCAGACTTGGAAACGCAGGGAACTGGAGTACACACACTGAGGGAGGCAACATCAGCCTTAACAGCACAACTAAGAATTAAGACAGGGGAGGACTATGCATACACACACACACACACACACACACACACACACGCACGCTAATGAGCAGCAGGAGGGAGAGGAGCACGGGTAGCAAAAATCAGTGGCAGAAAGCAAAATCAGATACGAGGCATGAAACATAATGGGTATCAAAGTAAAACAGGAAGTGAGAAACATAACTGAGAACATGGACATGAAACAGCTTGACAGAAGGACATAAACACAAGAGGATTTCACAGTCGGAAAACTGATAAGAGTCAAAACACAAAGAGGGAAAATTTAAAAAAAAACTACAACCATCGCTTTGCAGTTGTATGCCTCAGGCAACAAATAACTATATATATTTTATGTCTCATAATACATGGAGTTTAGCCTTGAATTTGAATGTAATAAATGCTCTCAATTTATATATTTATTAGTGATGACTTGTTGAAATCCCCTAATATTAACCTCACTGTATCATGAAAATTTGACATCAGTCTACACTGAGATCTGGACTAAAGTGGTGAACTGGCTGACCAACATCGCTGTCCTTGGAGCCTCACCGCTGGCGTGGCTAAAAAAAAAAAAAATACTTGTTTGAATTAATCTTTAAATGCCTTCAGTTTGCAGCAGCAGCCTTAAATATTTTATCATGGCTGCTCAGAGGGTGTCGGTTATTTCCACTGATGTTGTCGCTATTTACCAACACCTGCTCCTTCTGGCCCCAGGCAAAGATTTATTTAAGCTTTGCCCCTCGGACTGTGTGGTGTTATACTGCGTGTGAACCGTAATAATTGTCCTCACATCTCTTTTTAGCACCTTGCTGGAAGCCAAGATCGCATTCATGGCACATAACCCTCAGAGAAGGCTGTTCCAGCAGTGGAGCCACAAGGTTAGCTGTTTGTATCGCTGCGCTTGAGTCTTTGAAGTATCATATGAGGAAAATGAAGCCATAAGGCAGATTAAAGGTATTAGTAAGTAGATGGGATACCATAAGTGGTTTCAGTTGGGTTAAGATGTCATGACTTTGAAGGCTGCAGCATTTGATTTGCATTTTTTGGGGGAGGTTTACTTTAATTTGTCTCCTGTCTGTATGCATTACTGCTTGACTGAAGGTGCTGAATGCAGATCAGGCGACAAAGGATCCTGCTGTTAAGATACTTGAGGATGAGGACGTCAGCACAGAGACCCTGGTTTGCAGTGTCCTGTCAACAATGCAAAATCTGGTGAAACAGCTTGAAATATCTAAGGTGTGTTTCTTTGTTGATCGTCTTACCCTTTTCTTTTCCTGTTTCGACAGTCGGTTGAAGTGTTCTCCGACTGTTTGATTGTGATCGCAGACTTTTCCCGGGTCGGTGCTGGATGAGAAGCCGGAGCTGATCGTCCATCAGAAAATTCTGGACAGGCTTTTGGGACAAGATGAGCTCCAGAATCCACAGCAATACCTACAGATGTATGACTCTCCCTTAAACATCAGTATCGAGTTTGGTAAGAGGCATCTTCCAGCTGATCTAAGAAATACAGTATGTGAAAGCATTACAGCTCAGTAAATATACACTGATCTTAAAGGAGTTGTTTAGACTTCTGTGGTGGATCAGATGCATACAAACGCAAAGAAAATGCACACAGTGACACTGACTGATGTTGTTCTGATGGTTTAACAGGGCAGGTGAACGCAAGGAACTTCTTCCCCACTGTAAGCACTCGCCATGCGTGTTTTACATCCTGGGCTGATTAAACGGTCTCCTCGTCTAAATGACTCATTGCCTTAAAGGAATTTCTTTTGTTTTATTCTTCCAGATTTTGAAACAAATGTCTTTGTTTGCATTGCTCACAGGACTGAAAAAAGACTTGCAGCAGCAGCAGCAGCAGCAGCATCTGTGCACAGAGTCAGAGCCCACACAGCAGGCTGGCTCTCTGTTGATGTAAAGACTTTTTTCTATGAAGTGAAAACAGTTTATGTAAATAATGCAGGACAACAGGAACACTGTTGCTTGAAAGGTGAGACAATGTTGAGTTATCAGCCATGCTGCTGAATAAAATTTGTATAAACATTTATATGTACAAAATCCTCCTCAGATTGCTGAACCACGAATTTGTCAAATCCTAAGTAAAAACTCTGGATTTATGCTCACTTTATTAGGTACTCTAGGTGCAGTCAGGTACCTCTTTTGATTTATAGTACAGTGCAAAAGTCTCAAGCCTCCTCTAATTACCTCAGATTTTGCTAAAAAATAGGTCAAGCAGGCACAAGTTTATTAAAATGTGTGCAAACAAATGGAAATACAGCACATACTGCCTTTTGTTCTGTTCTCTGTCAAGATGATCCCACACTGCTTCAATAATATTGAGGTCCAGGCTCCAGAGAGGCCAATCCATGACTTTGTGTGTTTTTCTATGACCAGATCATTGCTGTGCTAAAAAATGCAGCCCCAAACCATAACAGAGCCTCCAATGTGTTTTACAGATGCATGTAGACAGTTGTTCCTCTATGCTGACCTCTCTGAACCAAAATTTCAAATTTGAATTCATGACTCCTTAAGACCTGTTAGTACTGATTTTCTGTCCAGTTCTTCTGATGAGGTTTCAGTAAACAGCAGATGGATCAACTGAAGGGCTAGATGCATCTCTCAGGTCCTGTATCAGGTCTTTGCTGCATTTTTTTTATATTTCT
>VUQH01006460.1:9060-23073 GCA_015106775.1 Etroplus canarensis | reverse complement strand
AGTTTTTATGCTGGATACCCTTCCTGATGCAACCCTCACCATTTACCCGGGCTTGGGACCGGCACTAGGACTACACTGGCTCGTGGGCCCCTGTGGCTGGTTTACGGGCGAACCATGACATGTAGAATCCCAGTTCCAAAAAGGTTGGGACATTGTGTAAAATATAAATAAAAATGCAATGCAATGATTTGCATATCTTTATAAACCAATGTTTTATTTACAAAAGAGCATAGAAAACATATCAAATGTTGAAAGTGAGACATTTTACTAAATCAAGGATAAATACTAGTTCATCTTGAATTTGATTGCAGTCACATGTCTCAAAAAACTGGGACAAGGGCAACGAAAGGCTGGAAAAGTAAGTGGTACCTGAAAAGAAACAGCTAGAGAAACATGTTGAAACTAATTAACGTTATTGGCAACAGGCCAGTAATGTGATTGGGTATAAAAAGGGCACCTCAGAGAGGTAGAGTCTCAGAATTAAAGATGAGCTGAGGTTCAGCAATCTGTGAGAAACTGCTTCTACAAATTGTGGAGCAATATCAGAATAATATTCCTCAACACAGAATTGCAAATACTTTAACCCTAGTACTGCCGGACCTCAATATATTGATGTCCCAGATAAGTTTTGTGTACTGCTGGTCATCTATATATTTATCACTTCCGGTGTTTTCATTCAGTGCCGGTCGTCTAACTGGTCGTATATCTGGCAGGACTAGGGTTAAATATTCCATCATCTACAGTATATAATATCATCAAAAAATTCTGACAATCTGAAGACAACTCTGTGTGCAAAGGACAAGCTGTATTGGATGTTTGTGATCTTTGTTGCCCTTAGGTAGCAACACTTCCAAAAATCATCGCCTGTGAACACAGTTTGCTGGGTCATCTACAAATGTCGGTTAAAACTCTACTGTGCAAAGAGGAAGACCATACGTGAACATGATCCAGAAATGCAGCTGTCTTCTCTTGGTCAAAGCTCACTTAAATTGGACTGAGGCAAAGTGGAAAACTCTTCTGTGGTCTGACAAATTGAAATTTGAAATTGTTTTTGGAAATCGTGGGTGCCGTGTCCTCTAGATTAAAAAAGAGAGGGACCATCCAGCTTTTTAATCAGCTCTCAGTTCAAAAGCCAGTATCTCAGATGGTATGGGAGGGGATTAGTGCCTGCACACAGTTCAGACCTTTCACAACCTGAAAACCTTTGGAATCCTCTCCCAAAGGTCCAGCAGCTTGTCTCCTCAGTTCCCAGACATTTATGGACTGTTGTCAAAAGAAGAGGGGATGCTACACAGTGGCCCTGTCCCAGCTTTTTTGAGATGTGTTGCAAACATCAAATTCAAGATGAGCTAGTATTTTTTATGAAAAAGTAAAATGTCTTAACTTTCAACATTTGATATGTGTTCTCTGTTGTTTTGTGACTAAAATATTGCTTTATGAGTGCGTTGTGTTTTTATTTTTATTTTACGCGGTGTTCCAACCTTTTTGGAATTGGGGTTGTAAAAACTTGTAAAGAAACATCAAAGATTTCCCACAATCAAGCACTTGTTTTTTTTTTTATTTCATCCTGCTGCTTCTGTTTTTGGTTTTACAAGCAAAGTATTTCTGGGTTACATGATTAATGGCATACTTCGCATTTCAAAACCTCACTCTTTCTCAATCTTTTCTGTGTCGATCCTCCACATAAGAATTCTTTCTGAATTAAGTACTCCAGCCATAAACTTGATTCAATCACTTGTCATCCCTCTTTTTTCTCCCCACATAACTGCTTCCAACACTGAACAATTGGATTTTTGATTTGCGTGTCTGTGGTGTTTAAAAAAATTATGTCATTGTTTTTTGCAGGACACATTAAAATGCTCAAACAGAACCAGATTAAAGAGAAAAAAAGACAAACTCATAGTTTGAAAAGCAAACTTTTAAGTAGATGCCTCTTCTCTAAACCTTTTCCATACATGATCCCTCTCATTCATTGTCCAGTTATTAGCCTTTGACTATTCTTTACTTTTTCTTTTCCCTCTCTTCTCTCATCCTGTTTCCAAAACTCACCCCCTCTTTCTACCTCCATTCCCTTTTCCATTCCATTCAAACAGCTATTTCCTGATCTTTTTCTAAAATTGTTATTCCGATCCTTTTTCACATATTTTAACCCTGGTGCCCTTTTTCTCTTTTTTTCTTTTTCTTTATATCTTGAATATTTAACTATTTTTCTTCATAATGTACTCACAGCTAAGACTGTGTACCTGAGATGGCCTAATAAGGATAACCTCTTTTACTGACAAGCTTTCTCATTGATAACCTTTTTTCTCATAGGGATTATTTGTTCTGTGCAAATGCTGACCTTATTGTTTGGCCCTGTTTGATATGACCATACACCATTGTAACAGTGTATATGACAGAAAATAAGGAAAAGTGAATAGGTACATTTTAAAGACCCCCAAACCCTAACCTCAAACCCTGAGTTTGCAATGCCCTCTTCTCTGGGCACAATTTAAATAGTCAGTAAGTCATCAGGCTGCTATATTATAGCTTTTTTTATGTGACATTATAGGTGGTCTGTAGATTCTCTGATTTACACTAGATGGGTGTATATTTATGTATATTTTTGTACAGGTTTTGGGGAGGTCTGGAGGCTGATGGGTGGCAGTGAAGCCACAGGATGACAGATTTATTGTTGTGCACACTATAGATAATTCTTCTCTATGTATTTGTTTGTTCTTCACCCACACCCTGTCTATGTCTTTAGATCCTTTCCCCTCTAGTCCATTTCCATATATATTCTACCTTTATTACTTTACTCTCCCCTGTTTTTTTTCGTAATCTTTGTGTTCTGAAAATCAGAAGTGTCCTGCTTCTGTCACTTCTTTACCCTTCACTGCTTTTATTTTTTCTTTACATCTCCTGACTTTCTGTTATTCTTTTTGCTCTCGTAATATCACTCGATCTTCAAGGCCCCAGTTTTTGTCGTCCTTGTCTTTCCTCTCCAGGTGTGCGGTTGATCACACTTCAGTCTGGCCTCTAACGTTCCCCAGTAGTGATAGTTTATTTTCTCTGCATTCTTTCAGGTGGCATAAGGTATCTATGTAGATATAACGGATTTCTGCCAGTAGTTATATGAATTAAGTAAAAAATTGGATATTAAAGCATATTAAAAGAGCATGGATGTCTGGCCCTTTTTTCTGCTGATAAAATAAACTGATCGGGGGGTTAGTCAATATCCTAATGTCTGCGGTTTAGAACCACAGTCTCTCTTTCTCTCCATCTGCCTTTCCCCTCCCTCTGTTGGTCTCGTCATAGAAAAGTCCCCCAGACAGGATATGAGCTAATACCTGGATATGTAGTCTGTGCAAATTTCTGACATTAAGACAAAGTGTGGTCTCAATCAGAGATATTTTAAGCGACAGAAAACAACACAGATGTTAGTATGGACCTTGTTCTCAACTTTTCACATGTATTTTGACTATTTTCCCCAAAATACAGCATTCTTTGATCTTTGAAAACGCTTTGCCTCATTTTGTGAAAATTTGTCTCCCTGCCGTATTTATTTTAAATGGATATCAAGTGCTGACACAGAGGCTGTTCTGCTGAGGTTGTTGTTTGACGGATGTTTTTCTTTCCTTATGAGGATGGCTCCCAGGCACTTATCCCTCTTCTCTTGCTGCTTAGGCTCCAGTTAGCTGCAGATGACAGAATAGATTTAGGGCCTTCATTAAGCTTCAGACAGCACCTGCACCGACTCCCTATTAAACTCTGCATGGTTCCCAACCCAGTGTCAACCCACTGCATCCTCCCCTCAATGTTGGTGGTTCAGTCATGGATACCTCCGCACATAACCACAGGGTTGTGCCATAGAAAGGCTGGGAGGTCAACCAAAATGTAAGTGTAGATTGAGATGGAGATGAGAGAGAGACGAAGAGGGTAAAGGCGGGGTTCACAGCAGGCCAGCAGACCCCCAGGATGTGGGAGAGGATGTGTGGATTATTCCCAGCAACAAAAGCCATTAGCCCCTGGAAAGACTTCAGAGACTGGCGCTATTTAATCTAGAGATTGGGAGGTATGAGGGCCCCATTTGTTGGGATCAAGCCAAGCGAAGTTTTTGTGCAGTGCCCCAGTGGAAACAGCAGGAGTGGAGGGGCTATGGACCAGGAAGTTGTAGCAAGAAGGCATAAAGCTGTTGTAGTGTGATACCCAGAAGGGAGGGCAGAGGCAAAGCAGGGGAGGAATCGCGGTGGCGTGAAGTTTTTATACTGAGATACGAAAGGGAGGGCAGGAAACTGAAGATTAAGAAGTCAAGTAAGGGCATGTCTGCATTCAAGGACTGTACCATGTATTCTGTCCGCCCACGAGGCTCTCTGGTTCACACACAAAGAAAACTAGAATTACACAAATATGGCTTTAAGGATATGAAGCTAGTCAGCAGTTCACACAATTTGTATAATAATTTTTTGGTTTATTCTTCTGTAACAGTTTGGCTTAAAAAGTGTTTTATTATCAGCCCAAGTTATAAACAGATGCATATTAGCCTGCGTCAGTGATACTGTATATGCCAGACAATCATATTCAATTCAGTTCAATTCAGTTTTATTTATATAGCACCAATTCACAACAAAAGTCACCTCGAGGTGCTTGTCTTGTCTGTATGTGTATTTTCTTGTTGTTTTTCTGGCTATCTTTGAACAGACTAAGCTTTGAGGGTATAATGTAGAAGTGCTGATGTGTTACCTCTCCCCATGTTATTTAGTAAAACTTTTCAAACATTGACGGCTCAGTAAGGGAGAGGAAGACAAATACAATATGGTTAACTATTAATAGAAGAGTCTGGCGAGGGATAAAGATGTGTCTGAGCTATAGTCACTGAGCACAGCTGGGGAATCCCTTAAAGTTAATTCTGCATTCATTTGGTATGAAAAGTTCATTGTCCTGAGTGAGTGAGGGACATAAGACTAGTAAAAACTAAAGAATTTGCTGTAAGTAGTCATAGGCATCTAACCACTTTTAATGAACATTAGTAAGTATGCATTTGTGTCTGTGCAGATGTTTATACAGTTTTCTTTGTTTTTACTTTCCTTAGATCGTGTATTTTTTCTCTTTTTTTTATTTGAATGTGTAATCTCTTCATTGCATCTTGATCACGTCATTTGGTTCTGACTGGGAGTGACAGGAAGGGCACGGCATTTCCTCTTACTCTTTGAAGCTGACGTCTGTGTGTCCCAAAGTGTAGGCTCAACTTGCAGGACTAATCTTAAGATCAGTGTGCCCAAAAGAAGACATGTCTGACATCCCAGAGAGAGTGATTTCCCCACAAGAGTTGAAATAGGCCTTTTTACTCGTGTGGGCGATGTGGGTTTTGTTTTGCTTTACTGTAGACAGGCAGATTCCTGTATGTGTGTGTATGAATGTTCATATTGTTCAAATAATGGAACAAGGATGTGTATTTATTGTACAGGCACAACGTCACAACAATCCTACGCAGATCATGTGTCACTGGTCATTAATTGAGCTAGATCAATGTGCAGTCCTTTCTTGTTGCTGTTGGCATTTTTATGACAGGAGAACAGAGGGCTGCCTCCCCTTTGATAAGCACACATTTATACAGTCATGTGAAAAAGACAGTTTTCACAGAACTCTGTGAAATCCTGTTAAAAATAAGTGCACCCCTACTTCTTGCATAGGAATTAAGAAGGTGAAGTAGCAGCCAGGGGCTACTGATTGAATGCACTTGATTAACTGATCATCAGCCAGTAGAACCACCTCTGTAAAAACAGGTTTTGGCATTTTACTCACCTGGAACATTAGGTATGTGTAAACACACTATCACATCTTCTCAGGAGTAGACATTCCAGCAAATTAAGCACGGTGTTAGACCGTGCAGTGCTCAGAGGAATTGTAAAAAAACCAAGAGCTACATCTCAGAATCTACAGGACTCCGTTAATATGTTAAATGTTAAAGTTCATGACAATACAATTAGAAACTGACTGAACAAGTATGGCTTATTTGAAAGAGTTGCCAGAAGAAAACCACTTCTCTCTAAAAAGAACATGGCAGCACGGCTTAGTTTGCAAAATTGTATCTGAACAAACCACAAGACTTCTGGAATAATGTCCTCTGGACAGACGAGACCACAGTGGAGATGTTTGGCCATAATGCACAGTGCCACATTTGGTCAAGCACAGTGGTGGAGGAGTGATGATTTAGGCTTGTTTTGTTCCAGATGCTCCTTTTATTTGTCTTAAGTTGTTTTTAAATTTTCTTGTTTTCTGTAATTCCTTAGTCTTTCCTTTTTAAATGTTTAAGTTACCTTCTCGACAACGCTGGTTGAGGAAGTTTTTGCATTTTGTCTTCGTCGCTGGTGGATTACTGTTTTGTTTGCTTTTTTCTTCGGGACAGTTGACCACAGTGGATCATCATCATCATCCGCACTGTTTGTTCTCTGTATATCCTTAGTCTTTATTTTTTTAACAATTGAAGTTGCCTTCTCAATAATGCTGGTTGAGTACGTTTTTGCCATCTATGTCACTATTGGATTACTGTTTCTTTCTTCGGGACAGTGGACCACAGTGGATCATCATCGCTACAATGGCCTGAATTGTTTACTCCTGGGAGCCACTGTCTCCTCACTGTCACCACGAGGACAGTGAGGAGATGGTCATAGGAGGCTCTGGGGACACTGCAGGGCTGTTCTGAAGTGACTGACTGGCAGGTATTCTGTGAGCTACAGGGAAAGGACATTGATGGGTTCATAGAATTAATCATGGACTATATTAACTTTTGCACTTGTGCTGTTATCCCATCAAAAACTGTTAAGTGTTACCAAAACAACAAACTTTGGGTGATAAGGGACATCAAAGTACTCCTCAACAGGAAAAAAAGGGTCTTCGGAACTGGAGCTAGGGAGGAGCTGATAATAATTCAAGAGCACGAAAGATAAAAATTAGGGCGGCCATATATAAATACAGGAGGAAGCTGGAGTGGAAGCTCCAGCAGAATAATATGAGAGAGGTATAGAGTGGCGTAAAGACCATCACTGGTTTGAGACCAAACAGTGGCAGAGGAGTTGAAAGCACTGTGGACTGGCCAATGATCTAAACCTGTTCTTTGACAGATTTGACCCTGCAGGTGCTGCTCATACCTTTAGCCTTCCTGCAACCACCAGCCACACCCTCTCTCCACCTCCTCGTCATGGTCCCACAATCTCCTCCCCTGACCACCAGGCTCATGACACTTTTCACACTCTCCATCCTAACACCCCTACCCCTCCCCCACCTGTCACCTTCACTGCTGACCAGATCCGGGGACAGATGATGAGACTTCACTCAGGCAAGTCTGTGGGCCCTTATAGTGTCAGTCCCAAGGTCCTCAAAGCTTGTGCACCCCAGCTGTGTGGAATAATGCATCACCTATTCAAGTTGAGCCTTAAACTGCAAAAAGTCTCCATGTTGTGGAAAAGGTCATGCTTCATGCTTGTGCCAAAGACATCACACTGTAGTGGCATAAGAACTACAGGACCATGACACTTACATCACATATCATGAAGACCCTGGAGAGACTTATCCTGGATCAGCTCTAGGCCATGGTCAACCCTCCAGTTCACCTACGAGCCCTGACTTGTAGTTGAGAACACCATTATCTACCTGCTCAACTGCATCTACACTCACCTGGACAAGACAATGAGCACTGTGAGGGTAATATCTTTTGACTTTTCCCATTCGCACAGTGCCTATGCCTTAAGCACATTTTTACTATCACGCACACATTCACACTTCGATGGATGCATCAGGAGCAATTTGGGGTTCAGTGTCTTGCCCAAGAACACTTTGGCATGTATACTGGAGAAGTCAGGGATCGAACTGCCAACCTTCATGTTGAAAGATCTCAACCTCATTGAAATACTGAGGTGGGACCTTAAGAGAGAGTGGTTCAAAAACTAATGTGAAAACTTTCTTTTGCATTTTAGTGTACATATGTAAGCAGCAAACTCAAGCTGTATCTCCATCTCAAGCTGCATAACAAAATACATTACACAAACATGGTTCTTCTGAACGTGTTTATAGCTTTTGTAATTCTTCAGCTATTTTCACCATCTCCACAATCTTGATATTAAATCACTCATTCCACTTATTTACACCTTATATTTCATTACAAATTAGCAAAAAGACTACATGGGAAATTTTGAAATTGAGCATTGTTATTGTGTTTTGAAAAATAATTTAAGATTTGAATATGATGCCAGCAGCGCATTTCAAAAAAAGTTTAGGCATAGGCAACAAAAGATGAAAAAAGTGGTATGATGATAAAATATCTCACAACTAAAGAGATTAATTAGGAACAGGTCAGTAACATGCCTTAGTAAATAAAAAGCAGCCCAGAGGTCATTCAGAAGCAAAGATGCAGTAGCGTTTACCACTTTGTTAAAGACTATGGAGGCAAATAGTTACAAAAGTGTATTGTTTCTCAGCCAAAGACTAATCAGCAGTACATTATTAAAAGGTACAAAGAATGCAGAGAAATTCTGTGTACTGGGAATAAGACTGAAAAGCCGAGGGCCGTCAGGTTAGACTGTACCAAAAACTGACATGTTCAGTCAGTCATGTGGCAGTTCCCGAAGGTCACAAGGATTTTGGGTTGCCAGGGGGGTCGCTGACCGGTCTCTAGGCCTGTGTGGCTAGAGCCTCACAAATGCAAGTTAAAATTCTACCATGTAAAAATAAAACCTTATTTCACAAGATCCGAAAACATTGCCATCCTCTTTGCACCCTAGTTAAATAAAATTTGACTAAGACAAGGTGCAAAACTGTCCTGTGGTTTGACAAATCAAAAGTTCAAATTCTTTTGTAAAATCGTGGACACATAAATAATGGCTGTTGAGGAGAGAATATCTAGCTTATAATCAGAGTTCAAAAGCCATCATGCGCGATAGTGTGTGGGTGTATGAGTACGTATGGCATGAGTAATTTGCACATCTGTCAAGGGCCCATTACTGCTGAATGATGTATAAATGGAGGTTTTGGCGTAACATATGGTGCCATCCAGATGATATCTTTTAGCCTTGCTTATCTAAGCAAGAAAATAGCAAATCATGTTCTGCACATATGACAGCTGCATGACTCTGTAGTAAACAAATTTTGCGCCTTAACTGGCCAACTTAAGTTGCCTTTCTATAAGCTTTAATTGAATGTAAGGATTAAATGATTTGCAGATCACTACATTTTGCATACCTTTAATTTACATTTTACACAGTAGTCCAACTTTTTTGAAAACACGGTTGTATTTTACACATCTTTCACCTCATAGAGACTGGCTGCCTTAAGAAAAGTGGGGGAAAAAAGGCTCAAGTAGTTAAACTGCTAGTTCCACTTGCAGTGCAGCCAAACTAGACAGCCATATAACTGTCAAAGGCACAGCTGAAAATTATGACTGGTGTATACCTCTTGACCTCTCTAAGTGGCACTGGAGGATTTTCAGCCTGACTTCAGTTGATTGCATTGTTTGTTTATGAGCTAGAGGAAGTTACATTGGTGATTGGTCCCTCTCGTGAGGAAGTAGGGAGCTGGAGTGCCGGGGGGGAGTTGGTACCCTATGGGATAATCCCCTGCTGCCCTGGAGCTCTTTAGTGTGCCACCTGAGCTATTTTTTTAATCTTTTATTGCACTAGACTAGTGTTTTTATATGTTTTAACCCAGTACAAATCACATCACAACTCACATACTTCACATTAGTGCTGAACATTTCCCAAATTGCATTACTAGTTTTTACATTGATTTCCTGTTTTCTACAGAGAGGTTAAATTTGCTGTAATAGAGTGTGTATTTTTATGCTTCTTTCCAAACAGCCACCTTTTAATAAAAGACCAAATCCATGTAAGAATCTTGAAAACAGACTTGGTAAATGGTCTAAAATTTATAGACCCCTTTTCTAATTTCTTTGATCACTCAAAGTGCTCTCACTAGAAGCCATATTTACTCATTCACACACATTCCTGCTTTATTCTATGCATACAACACTTTATCCGTCACACACACAAACACACACATGCACAGAAGGCTGTATCATGGACAAGTTGGAGGTTAAGCAGAGTAGTCTGGCTGGAGGTGCCTGGGGTTTCACCACCTGATTTGTGGACTGCCTACTGATCAGGAGTTGACACGTTTTATCACTGTTTTTAATCTTTTCTTTGAACAAATCTTTGTGCAAACATAAAATCTTAACTCGAACAAATTATTTGTTCTAAATGTCTTGAGTTTGATTTTCATGAAATACCAAAACTTGTGGTTGTTTGAAGTAATGATTTAAAAATGTGGTCAGGAATAATGGGATGAATCATGCAAATGCAACAGCATTGGAAGGACAAAGCTGCTCATAAGGGAAAGATTATTATTTTTACAGAAAGGCATGTTGCTTTTTACCATCTGACATGATAAATAAAAGTGCAACAGCAGAGCACAAAATGCAAATTAAAAAGTTTAGATGTTAATCTTATCTGACCCCAGTTTTCAGTATCTGTGTCACTCTCTTGCCTCATTGGCAATGCTCCCCCACCCTTTGCACCTTTACTAAATTGCTGCCTTCTCATTAAGCTGTTCTGTCCCCATTTTTGCTCCTCCTCCTGTCACTATTTTTTCCCCAATCTTCTACCTGCTTGCCCTTAGCTCTTCCTCGTAATGTCTCAGAGGATTTCTTGCCTTTCTGCTCTCCTCTCCAGTTTGATCTGCAAAGTAACCTTAGAAGTGTGTGACACAGACCTGCTCTTTCAGGAGGCAACTGGGGGTTCGGAGTGGAGAGGGAATGATGTGGGGGTTGGATTTTCTGGCAGAGAAGACAGCTGTTAATCAAATAGTCAAGCATGAGGTGTTCCTTTCTTCCCACCTTTAGTGGATCTCCTTTTTGTCTGTGACCAGACAAAAGAGCCAGGGGAGTTGGAGAAAAAGAAGCAGCTCTGCATGCCTGCACCTGGACAGAAGGAGAGGGAGTGTCTTGTGCATGCTTTTAAAGTGATTGCAAGTAGTTAAGATTGTAAGGTAAGCGTTTGTTCTTTTTCTTTACAGTTCCGCTTGTTGGTCTACTCACTTGATGCTTAACACATGAGGCAGCTCCTAACTCCAGAGGCAGTGGCCACTACTATCCATCTCCCTTGGCTCACTTGTGCCTTTGGTCAGCCCTTCCTCTTAATAGAGCTAGCAAGGTAGAGCTTAGCAAGTGTCTTGTTATTGCAAGAATACTCCTTTCTAGTTTTCTTGGGCCTCTCAGCTTCCCCTCTCTATATGTAGCATGGGTTTATCTGTTTTGCTACAGTATCTTATCATAACTGAAGGAGCCACCTTTTAACTCTTGTCCCACATTTTAGTAGAGAATCCTGCATTTTGTTGTTAAAGCACTTAGCTACAGGGATAATACTGAAACAGCTTATTTGCAATGCTTGTTGCATGCTACATTATGGCTTATTCGTGGGATGTTTATGCAGCTTTGCTCACATCTGTAACCACTTTCACATGTGGCGCTTCTTCCCAAGGTGCCATTTGTGCTTCCATGTCCATGGTGAGTGATGGTGTGTTTCTTTGGACTGCCCTCAGATGAGAACCTGCTGGCAACAGCTGGCATATAGTACTACATTTAACAGTAACACAGACACACTGTGCCATAACTCTAGATTAGAGGCTTTAGCAAGACAGGCCTGTCACTGCATACCCATTCTGTTAACGAATGGATGAGTCCAGTGGACCCATTCCCTGGAGTGATGGATGGGTCCATTGCGTGGCGTTGGGGACGATGCTGCTGATCTTGGTGTGCATCCTCAGGCGTGTGTGATAGTGGAACCCAGAGGCTGAGAGTAATCTCATTCTGTGCAAAGCCAGACAGTTTAATGTCCGTGGGTCCTCAGTGCTGAACCGACCAAAATGAAACATTTGAAACAAAGTGCTGTGAAATATCTCTGGTAATGCTTCTCATGTCTGGCTTTGCTTTTAGCCTCCGGGAACAAGCTGTGCTCTAAGCTGGTCTTCTAGCTGCTTTTGCAATAGTTGTTTTTTTTTTTGTTTTTTTTTTAAGTCATGCAAGTGGCATGAAACTGTGAACAGCAGTAGTGGTTTGTCTCTGTGGTCAATACACCATTGTGGTTAAGACCGAAATATGAATTATACATTTAAAAGAAATTCTGACGGCACTCTCTGATTGCTTTGCTGATCCCCTGTCTTTTCTGTATAGGCTTCAGTAAATCAAAATTTTATCCAATGAAAATATTTTAACAGTGAGATTAATTTGATTTTGGGGTTTGTACACAGAATACTAATTAAAGTCACTCCCTTTAATTTTGAATCTACCATTGGCCTTACAAAGTTTGTCTTCCAGTGAAATATCTTAATAACAATTGAATTGAATGCCATAATATTTGTTAAAATTTCATGTTCTCCATTAGCTTATTGGCTTCAAATCTCTTGAAAATATCTTAATTACCAGTACGTTAAGGTTGTTATTAAATAATGGCTAAAAATAATGGCTTAAAACAAATCACTGTGAATGCTCAATAAAATCTGTTATTAAAAAGTTCACACAAAAATATTAACTCCTTTTGAGTAATTATTAATAGGAACTATAGTCTCCAAGACATTTTGGAAATGTTCTCTTTTAAGAAAAAATGAAAATTACATACATCATGACCTATGTTTAAGGATTTAGGTCTTCAGTAGGAACCATTGGGCTTGAAGGAGAACTTTTTATGTGAATTTCCAGCTGCATATATAGTCAGGTGAAAAAAAAATGTTTTCACAGGATTCTGTGAAATCGTGTGAAAAGCTAAGTACACCCCATGATTCAATAGCTTGTCGAACCACCTTTAGCAGCATAAGCTGAAGTAATAATTTTTTTGTATGTATTTTTATGAGTCTCTTATGTCCTTTAAGGGAATTTTGACCCACTCTTATGTGGAACGTTGTTTCAGTTCATTGAGGTTTAAAGGCATTCTTAATGCTCAGCTCTCTTCAGGGTCCCACCACAGCATTTCAGTTTAGTTGATGTCTAGACTTTGACAGGGCCACTGCAATACTTTGATTCTCTTTCAGCCATTCTGTTGTAGGTTCGCTGCTGTGCTTGGGATCATTGTCTTTTTGCATGGTCCAGTTTCGATCAACCTTTAGCTGAAAAGCAGACAGCCTCACATTTGACACAAGAATACTTTGATAGACAGAGGAGTTCTCAGTTGACTCTTTGACTGCAATTGACCAGATAATCACCCCTCCACCACTGTGCTTGATAGTTGATATGAGGTGTTTGTGCTGAGATGCTGTGTTTTGTTTTCACCAAATGTAGCACTGTGTATTATGGCTAGACATCTCCACTTTTGTCTTGTCTATTCAGAGGACTTTGTTCTTCTGCATTGTTCAGATGCAACTTTGCAAACTCAAGCTGTGCTGCCATGTTCTTTTTCGAGAGAAGAGGCTTCTCTTGGCAACCCATCCAAATAAGCTATACTTGTTCAGTCTTTTTGTAATTGTACAGTAATGAACTTTACACACTTTAGTTAGCATTTTAAATGTTAAAGTCTGAGGTGTAGCTCTTGGCTTTTTTGCAATTTCTCTGAGCATTGCATGGTTTGGCGTTGGGGTAATTTTGCTGGGATGTCCACTCTTGGGAAGATTATGGCTTTGTGTTAATACACACCTGAATGCTCCAGACCTGCAAACTGCCAGAACTTCTGCTTTTATAGAGGTAGTCTGGCTAATGATTATTTTATCAAGTGCATTTGATTAGGAGCACCTGGCTACTACCTCTCCATTTAATTCCTATGAAAGCAGTAAGGGTGTACTTAGTCTTTCACAAGATTATTTTAGTCCTGTGAAAACTTAATTTTTAACATGACTGTAATTTATTATTGGGTGATTTAAATCAAGGTTAAAAAAATCATAGTCTACAGTTGGCCTTTCTGAAACTATTACTTCATTCACTAAATTTTCTGAAAGAATTTTTGTTCCTTTCCCTTTACAGCCACCTTCCCTTTAGGCAACTTTCTTCAGATTGGCTGC
>VUQH01006457.1:2256-32877 GCA_015106775.1 Etroplus canarensis | reverse complement strand
CCTTGCTCAAGGGGACCTCGGCAATGCTCGGGGGGTGAGCAGGGGTCTCTCTGGTCCACCTCCACACATATCCAGGGCGAGGTCTTGAACCGGCTGGTCTTGGATGACCACCAGGTCCAGGTCTGGATGGGTCTTGAGCGGGCAGCCCTCAGCAACCCTCCAGCTCCCAAGCGAGTCCTCTGACACACTGAGCCATTGCCGCCTATTACCCCACCGTTTTGCAGCTATAATATCTTCCAGTCTTCCTGGGAATGCTTTCTGCAAGCTTTTGGAGTGTGTCTGTGGAAATTTCCGTTCATTCATCCCGAAGAGCATTTGTAAGGTCAGACACTGATGTTGGACAAAAGGGCCTGGCTCCAATCCCTGTTCTAGTTCATCCTGAAGGTGTTCACTGGGGTTGAGGTCAGGCCTCTGTGCAGGCCAGTCCAGTTCTTTCACGCCAAACTCATCCAGCTGTGTCATTATGGACCTTGCTTTGTACACTGGGTCAGAGTCATGCTTGGAATATAAAAGCTTTCCACAAACTGTTACCACAACATTTGAGATTTAAAATTGTTCAAAAATGTCTTTTTAAGTTGAAGCATTGAGTTTTCCCTTGAGTGGAACTAAGTGCCCAGGTCAGCCCCAGAAAAACAACCCTATAGCATTATCCCTTCTCCACCAAACTTTACAGTTGGCACAAGGCTATAATGTTCTCCTGGTATTCACTATACCCAGACTTATCCTTCAGACTGCCACATCGAGAAATATGATTCATCACCTCACAGAACGTCTTTCCACTGTTCAAGAGTGCAATGGCAGTGTGCATTACACAATATTCAATGATCAAGAGGTGTGGTCTGATACTTTGGCCCAACACACAAGATTTTTTAGACAGATTTTCTTTCTGTTCTTTTTTTAATCCTGTGGAAGTGTTATTACATCATTGCTAAAACAAACCAGGCATAAAACTGGAGTAAACAGGGTTACTGTGTGTTAATGGGCTGTAATATTTGTGTCATTTCCTTTATTTATATGCTACTGTTACAGATCAATGCCTAAAAATACTTTTAAATATTAAAATAGTAAACCAAGGTGGCTTCACATAAAAAGTATCATTACAGCGATTCACTGGAAGCCTAAAGCTGAAGACTCCACTTTTAATTAGAACCCTTCTCTGACAAGCACAATCTGAATTAAAACACCAGTAGCTGAGGCTTGCTGTTATTGCATAGAACTTCTGCATAGATGTTTATGACTGAAAGCTACATTAGAGTTGTACATTCAGCTCATTTGTTTTTGTAATTCAAGCTATTAACTAGTTTAAAATATACACACATTTCTAGGTAGAGTGCAATGCATCAAAGAGAAAGACCTGAAACAGATCAAATTTTGCACATTCTGCATATGGCACATTTGTTTTTGTAATTTTTTGTCTGTTCATCACCACAGTGTATTTTAAAACAAACGGTCAAAATGTGATCAAAGTGCAGACTTTTAGCTTTAATTCAGTTGTTTTGACAAAGAATTGCATTAACTCTTTAAGAATTACAGCAATTTTTTTATACATAGTCCCCATTTTCAGAGGCTCGAAAGTAACTGGCTAAACTGAAATGACGGTAACTATGAGAGCTTGATGAACATCCTTTGTAGCCAGAGATTTCCTTAAGTCTCAAACCTAACCCAATGACATCACCCTATCAGAATCAAAATTATATTCATAATACTTTATAAATCCCACGGGGAAAGTGCATAATTATAAACTGTATACATACATGTTGTGTTTCCTTCCTTGATATGCTCTGCCAGGTCTTTACTGAAGCCGTCTTCAGTTGCTGCCTGTTTTGTGGGTATCTCTGCTTTCAGTTTTCCCTTTTTTCTCTATTGGACTGAAATCAGTTGACTAACTTGGCCATTGAAGAATATCCCATTTTTTTGTTCTGAGAAACTCTTGAGTTGCTTTTGCAGTTTTCTTTTTGTCATTATCCATTTATACTGTGAAGTGTTGTGCAATCAGTTTTGCAGCATTTAGCTGATTCTGAGCAAACAGTTTAGCCCTGTACACTTCAGAATTCATGCTGCTACTTCTATCAGCAGTCACATCATCAATAAACACTAGTGACCTAGTTCCACTGGCAGGCAGACGTGTTAATGTCATAACATTACATCAAGTTTGACAGATGATGTGATATGCTTCAGATTATGAACTGTTCCTTGCCTTCTCGACTTTTCACCTCATTCTAGTACAAGTTAATCTTGGTTACATCCATCCATTTTTTCCCTCAGAATTGTGCAGGCTCTGAGATGTTTTCTAGAAAAATCAAATCTGGCATCCCTGTTGTAAACCTTCTGTATTTGCATTCATGAAGGTGCCTCTTGATTGCAGACTGGCCATGATATACTTACCTCCTCAAGAGTGTTCTTGACCTGGCGTGATGCCTTAAAGGGTTTTTGTTAACCAACCAAAGAATTCTGCAATCATTTACTTGAGCTCTCTTTTGTTGTCTTCAAGAACTTTTGGTGTTGCTGAGCTGGCCGGTGCACTCCTCCTTTTTAAAAACTCCCTACTCTTCATCTGACCACTCCTAGAGTTTTTGCCATCTCTCTGATCAATTTATTTCAGATTTGCAGCCTAATGATGCCCTCCTTCACTTGCATCAAGAAGTTTTTAGATGTCATATTGAGAGTTCCAATGGAAAGTTATTATGAAATGCAAATGGAAGTTCAAAACGTAGAATCAGCTCTAGATCTTTTATCTGCTTAGTTTGTCATAGAATAACAAGGGGACAGGCCTCACTTTGCCATGAAACTGCTTGTTGCTCAGTTGTCCCATTACTTCTGAGCCTCTGAAAATGGGGGACTATGTATAAAGACACCTGTAATTCCTAAACAGTTAATGCAATTCTTTAATGAAGCCTGTTGAATTAAAACTGAATGTCTGCACTTCGATCACATTTTGACTGATTTAAAATTCACTGTGGTTGTGTACAGAGGCAAAATTACAAAACATGCGTCAATGTCCTAAAACATATGACTCTATTAGACTTTGATAACTTTATTAGCGATGGGAAAACACCATGGGAGTCTGACGTGTAAGAAATCATCAGTCTTGAGTTTTGCTATTATGTGCCTAGGTCAGGACAACAGAGGTCTCACACTTTGGATATACAGTCTCAAAGAACACACACTGCAGCCACCGAGTCTCACACACTGAAATACGAGCATGCATCATGCCCCTCATATTAGGGGTGCACAAAACATTACATTGTGTTGATTTCACCTCATCAGACATTCAGAATCACACAGGCCCTTTGTTTAAATTGATTGATCAGATATGTAGTAGACTGGCCAGGATTAGAAAACAAAATGAATGTAGCCCCTGCTGGTTATTGATGTCACTGTGCCCTTCACTCATAAGTTGGCCAGTCAAGATTAACAAAGCTGAGTAATATACACTCAGGCAGTTGGTGAATAGCATTTTTAAAAAAAGTTTCTCACAGGATTATGGATGAATGTGGTTTAGTATTATTGGTATCATTATTAGTATTATTATTCATTGCTTTTTGATACCCTAAATCTCATCCTGAACTAGCTTATGCCTACATGTTAAGATGTTATGGTAACAAACACAAACCAACCAGTGGGGTATAAAAAGGAGTAACCAGTCAAACTTGAATGAATTTATTTCTGCTCTATTTTGTGGCATGACCTTCTGGTAATTCTTGATTTGGAAGTTGTTTACATTGGCAGGATGGTTAAAATGGTTTGGAACTGGAACAAAGGCACAAGCCCAAACACACGCACAAACTCAAAAAATATCACACACACTAACCCACCCACTGACACATAGACATCCACCCACTCATACACACCCCTCACATATTTGTAAGGCAGATTAGAATGGCTGTAGAGTGAGCATGAACTTGAACCCACTAAAGAGCCTGTGGTCCCAGCAGGAATTTACAGCTCTCTCTGGCCAGCACAGCCAAGATCCCCCTGCTGCACTCTGACTTTTTCCACTGACTGAATTTGCTTAACATCACTCTGGTCTGCTGAGTGAATTCCCCAAAAAATAGACCTTGAAAGTTTCACTTAATGTTTTATTGTTTTTACTGGGAAACACCTTTCCACTTGAAAGAAGCCAGTTAAAGAGAATCAGTGTTCACCTTCCGTAAGGTCCCCAAATTTCTGACCTTTTTAGCAGGAGGCTCATGACAAAACAGGATGTTCATGTACAGTGTGTATTTCCATTTGATTTTTGCAACAAAATGTGGACTTTTGCATCATTCATTTCCATCTGGGGGAAGTGAAGTGGCAAAAAGTCTAATGTTTCAGGATTCAGGGATACAGGGACGGTTCAAGTTCTTTGAGAGTAATTTTGTGTGACCACAAAGTGATGAGTCACGGCCATGAGCTCCTGCCCGGAATAGTAGCTCATCTGTGGTGTGGCAGAGAGGTTACAATATATTTCATAAGGACTGCAGGATCACCACAGTTTTCAGGCAAACCACAGTGCTGGGAATGGCACAGAAAAATCAGGAAGATACTTTCCAGGGCAAGGTTCATACTACCTGACATTAGTCTATGTGAGAGGTTGGAAATTAAACATTTCCAAAAAACAAAAGACAGCTGCAGGTAAGTTTTTGCTTGATTACAAAATTATTTATTGAATCAAAAATTAGGTAAACAAAATGAAGTGTGCACCCCTCCCCAGAAAAACCAATGTGCACTTAAAACATAAAAAGCAATATCTTGTAAAATGTTCACTCAACTGGT
This sequence comes from Etroplus canarensis, assembly GCA_015106775.1. Taxonomy (NCBI): domain Eukaryota; kingdom Metazoa; phylum Chordata; class Actinopteri; order Cichliformes; family Cichlidae; genus Etroplus; species Etroplus canarensis. The sequence goes on along the minus strand of VUQH01006457.1, from coordinate 28,122 downwards.
GGAATAAAGCAAATCTATCACAATGATTTCTTTACTTTACAACATATACATTGTTACACTGCACTGGAGGCTTTTGTGTGAAGATAAAACATAAAATTAAACTCTCATTACAGAATAAAAGAAAAAGACAAGCTCTCAAGGATGTCATTTTAAGGTAAAATAAAATAGCGAAAATGTTTTTTAGTGCTGGAACTGTTAATGTCTACAGAACTATTAATTCAGCCTCACTTACTCAAAAATATTCCACAATACACAGCAGCAAACATTTTACCTGAATATGGACACCAAGTTTTTCTTTTATTGTGAAGATGATTCTGCATGGATGATAACCTGTAACTACCATAAACCATTTCGTGGCAGCATCCACTCTCTCCCAGAGCTATCACACACTATTTACTTCATTTACAGGGTAGAATGAAATGTAATAATGCTTAAATCAAGGCACAAATTTCACTACTGCTTTCTTTAACTTCAGGTGTATATTATCATTACTTACTGGCAATGACTTAATGGCCAATTAACTAATCTCTTTGCTCATGGTGGAATGCATGTATACTTCAAAAATGTTGAAATGTGAATACAGATAAAAGCTCTTAGTTATGTACAGTATGTATACATATCAAACATTGTCAATCATTTTCCCCCACTGTAAGGCAGAGATAACAAATCGAAAGCAACAGAATGTGTTGAGTGTGAGAATGTGTTTTTTAAACAGCAGCACTAATGAAGGTTAGAAGCTTAAACAGGAGCATAATACACTAATAGGCACCAGCCAGGCATTATAATGTGATTCCTTCTTAGAGCCATAAACTGCAGAAGTTGGCATTATACACCAGATCTTGATAAACTAATACACTTCAAGCATTCCTCATGGATCTATGCATCGATTTCTTAAATATACAAAAAGCGTGTTTTAAATAATAATTTGTCAAAATAAAATATTAAGTAGTTTAAATCTGGAAATAGCATCAGCTCAAACTTATTGCACCTCACGTGGAAGTTTTAACACATTATGTGCATAACACTGACTTAGCGACCATATAAGGCATCCAAAACTTGTTCTGGTAAAGGCAAATGAAAAGATCCAACATAAAATGATCTGAAAGTCTCATATGTTTAAAATTTGTCTTCATTGGCACATGTTTTCCTTAACGTTCCGCTACTGATTTCAAGTGCAGATGGCAAGATGTATTTAGGAACAGCAAGTTTTGTGTAAGACGGACACACATTTTTCACCAAGTTAATGTTCAGAGCTGAGCAATTTGATATTGCAGGTGGCATGAACTTCAAACCTTTCACCCATGACACCTTCTGTCTGACAGATGTTACAGACATTTGGCTACTAACAAACCATTCTCCTTGCAAGAAGAAATGTTTAAATCTGGGGTGTCAAACACATTTTAAACCGCGGGCCACATACAGCCCAGTTTCATCTTAACTGGGCCGGACCAGTAAAGCTATTACCTAATGACCTATTAAAAAACACCTCCAAATTAATTCCCTTAATTTCAGTGTAAAGATGTTTACCACGCATTCAATTCCTCAGATGTGTAAAGAAGTGCAATTTTCCACATTTTAAATAGACGCTGCTGTAGCAAATCAAAGAAATCCATGAACACAGACCACTGGGATTACACTGTAAGGAATGTAGTGTAAAAAATAGTCTTTAATTAAAAAAACAAAATGATCTGTGAATTCACAGAAAATGTCTCATTTTCACTGTGTAAAAGACGGGAAACAATGGCAGTACAATGGCCCTAACCTTAAGACATTACAATGCCAGAAACAAACCTAATGACTGTAATTATGTATTGATGGCAGAGGAGCACATGCAAACACTCCTTTTATGAACATTAAAATCAAGACCAGTACTCTTTGGAGTAGTACTTCTTGTGGAAATGCGAAAATGGAAATAAGCTGGTAAAATGACAATGATGACCATGACATTGACCTTGAGTACAATTTGGGTGAAGATCCATTAGATTGTCATTGTGTGCAACTATCACTAAAATCTGACCAATACTCCAGGAGGAAAAAAGATTGTTGTGATTGTGAATGGACGGACGGATGGACAGACACCTCTCTGTGGTGCTAGCTCATTGGTCCTTTGGCCAGATTAACTAATAAACTGAATTTCTATCACTTATAAAAACAACTAATTTTCTTTCATCCTTTGGTGTATTATAAGCCATCAGTTACATTCCATGGCCTGTTAAACAGATAAAAATACAGGTAAAGGTCCAAAATGTATGCCCTCCTTTTACGAAATTTCCACCTGTCCCTCGTCCATCCAGTAGGCCAGGTTGGACCCTTTGTAGGGCATATGTTTGACACCCCTGATTTAAATCATTCCCCATTCATGAAACTAGAAGTAATTACATCCCCGTTTTGCTGTCCCTTTTAAAACTGCATTAAATAAAGCACAAGGCTCCATGTTGGTAATAAAAGATGTGAACATTTTTTTGCAAATGCTATTCCATCTAGATAGGGAGCAGAAATCTTGAATTTTTATGAATTTTGTAGTGTAAAATATTTCTAACAGCAAACACTGAAAATGTGACTTAATCAGGTTTTCCAAATGCCTGCTGTGAAAGCACTGTGGCAAATTACAAAAACTGAGACTGCATTTAATTTATGATTTCTTGTTGCGGTGAAGTGGGCGTTCCTCTTATTGTCGAGGGATTGTTGAGGAGCTTGCCTGTATTGTTCCCAGCTTGCCGTTCACTTGGACTGTCTTCTTGGGAACAGCAACCTAATTAAAAGAAATTGAACATGCCATTTAACTTCTCCGCTGCGATAAGGACAGGAGCAGTTACTTTATAGCAGCACCTTGTGATTGACAGATCTTTGAGTTCCTCCCTCTTGATGCTATTCATTCACTGCTATTGTTCTTGTCTGGTATAAATATGGCAAAAATAATAAATACAAAAAACTTTTACCACTCTCTAACTCTTATTTTTCCACAGCTGCTGACCTAAAATTGAACTTTGTCTTCTTGAAACTAATCATACAGCAGTACAGCATGGCTATCAGATGTATCTTTCTATGTGTTACAATCCGCAATTCATTTCCAGTTTCCTGGCTGCTAGACCACGGGAGATCTTTGTACTGTCAATGATGTCTTCCAGCAAGGCAAGCTGTGTGTAACCAGACCAAAAATGAGAGAAGAAAAAGGACACTGGTTCAGCATAACTGGTTTTCCTGCCTCAGTCTGTGCTTAGTGCCTTTCTTTTCTCTCTCTTTGATAAGAGTCTCTCTGGGTAAAATGATGATGGCTTGATCCCTAACAACAACAAACCAAAAGAAAACGTATTCACCACTTGCTGTTGTTGTTAAATTTTAATTTGCTCGAGCTTTTTATTCTTTATTTTTTATATATTTTGTCAGCTATGCTGGCCAAACAGCTGAGACCGTTAGACGTTTGAAAGCCAGTAGCCTTTGTTGTAATTCTTGGTGTAACTCTTTACTTTCTTCTCTGTATTTTCATGAAGTTACTCATAACATTAAGTAGACAAAGGTTGTTGAGAGTTCACGTATAAACTTTCACAGTATTGTTATCTTTATTTGTACCTTTTTGAGCCTCTCAGCAGCAGATCCAGAGCGGATGGCCTCCAGCATAGCCTCCCTGGCCAGAGCAGTGTTCATGGGGGCATTAGCATTTGAATGTGGCACAGAGCTAGGCATACTCAGGGGTGAGACAGGAGGAGAAGGAGGAGGTGGAGGAGTAATTGTTGGACCAGGTGGAGGTGGTGGTTGGGTTAAGCCAGGAGAAGTGCAGGTTAAACTGGCAGGGGAATAGGGAGAGCTTGTACTTCTTTCCTCCTCAGATGCCATCTTCCTGAGCTTCTCAAGCTCATGAGCAGCCACAGATTTGGTCTGTAGGACAGAGCAGTGAGACAGTGGTAACTGTAGATACATAAGCATATGGAAGGCCAGCTGCTCTCACATATGTGCCCAGTGAACCTCTGACACATACACCTAATACATAACTAAATAACCTCCAATGTTTTTTCTATTTTATGTTTAACCACTGCGTAATTTTTTTAACACTTAGTTTTTATTGAAAGTTTTACATATTTTTACAGAACATAAAACAAGCAGTGGACTACAAGGAAGTTCTAGTAGTGAGAACATGACATTGTATTCATAAATTGACATGTATACAAATGTTAGAGCAGCATAGGAGAGGCATACAAAAGTTTATAAAGCTGTGAGGAGCACCTGAAAAAAACCACTGCGTAATTTTATCTTGTTGAATTTGTAATTCCACTGAATATACAACACACATTTAGTTTTACCTGTTTATCTTTCTTTTCAAAGAAAAACAACAATTTTGCTTTCTGATTTAGTCATGCAGCATTCCAGAGATTCCAGTTCTGGTAAGGAACCTCCAGAATAGAACCACAGACATTTCAGCAACAGCAGCAGCACTTTCTGCCTCTCTCATTCCCCATGGGTTCTTACATGTAAACAAACCACAGCTCACTTTCCACGAAGACGGATGAAAACAGACAACTGTGCTCGGATAACCTGGTTCACGCATCACTCTGTGAGCAGCTAATGAGCTAACACCACAGACAAAGAGTTACATGTTCACATCATAGGCTGCTCAAAAAAATTAAAGGAACACTTTTTAATCAGAGTATAGCATCAAGTCAATCAAACTTCTGGGATATTGATCTGGTCAGTTAAGTAGCAAAGGGGCTTGTTAATCAGTTTCGGCTGCTTTGGTGTGGAATAGAGAGGCAACAATGAGACGGCCCCAAAACAGTAATCGTTTGACAGGTGGAGGCTACTGACAGTTTTCCCTCCTCATCTTTTTTCCATTTGGTTTTGCATTTGGCTAGGGTCAGTGTCACTACTGGTAGCATGAGCTTGAACCCTACAGAGGTTGCGCAGGTAGTCTAACTCCTTCAGGATGGCAGATCAGTACTCGCTATTGCCAAAAGGTGTGCTGTGTCTCTCAGCATAATCTCAAAAGCATGGAAGAAATTCCAGGAGACAGGCAGTTCCTCTAGGAGAGGTGGACAGGGCCGTAGAAGGTCTTTAACCTATCAGCAGGACCAGTATCTGCTCCCTTGTGAAAGGAGGACGAGAATGAGCACTGCCACAGCCCTACAAAATGACTAAACGATCAGAAACAGACTTCATGAGGGTGGCCTGAGGGCCCAATGTCCTCTAGTGGGTGCTGTGCTCAATGCCCAGCACCATGGAACTTGACAGGCATTGCCAACAACAGTGTCTGACCTCACTAATGCTCTTTGGAATGAATGAGCAAAAGTTCCCACAGACATACTCCAAAACCTCGTAGAAAACCTTTCCAGAAGAGCGAAGGCTGTCATAGCTGCAAAAAGATAAACAAATCTATATTAATGCCTACGGATTTAGAATGGGATGTCATACCACCTGGTGGCCCAAAACGTTTATCCATGTAGTGTAAAATTGTACACAATTTTTGGGAACTGTATAAACTGAGTATTTTAATGTGCATCCAGACAGTGGGCTATGTGCCTGTAGTGTAGTGGTTTACACATTTGCTTTACAAAGGAAAGGTCCCTGGTTCGATTCTAGGTGGGGACGCAAGCCCCTCCCACCATGGAGAGTTACATCAGGAAGGTGAACAATGATTTCTATAAAAAAGTGATTTTTAATTTTTGTGAGTGTGGATGCCAATATGTTAAAGGAGTCATTCAAGGAGTCTACAACTGAATACTCACTGTTAAAATGATAAATTACGACATTTTAGAGCTATTTTTTCAAGTCTCTACTACGTTCCCTCTGGATATCAAGAGAAGTAGTACAGTGATATTGTGCTAGTTGTTAGAGTATTTTACCTTCCTCAACCTATTGGTGTTGCTCTGGGCTCTAATGGCAGCTAAAAGAGCAGATCTGTCATTCTCCTCTTCAACATAAGGCTCTTTCTTCGGGGAACTGCGACCAGACGTGGATATCTAATAATGGAGAAAAAAGGAGAAAATCAAAATCTCTTAATAGTATGCTAGCCAACACCATCACTTAGCACATTTAGATGAACCTGTGAAACGTTGGTGATGGGCAAATGCTATTCCATAAATCATTCTTATCATCCATCCATACACTGTACTTTTTCTTGAGCTCACCTTCTTGAGTCTGTCTTTGCCTCCACTTGTCTGGATTGCCTCCATCAGGCTGCTGTGTAAAGAGGTCTCTTTCTCAACAGATCTACAGATCACTGGTTTGAACTTTTTAACTGGCCCAAACACTGTCAGTGCTGGAGGCTCTGGGGATGCACCACTGTCTGACACCGTGACAGGAGGTTGAGATTTCTGAGCTGTGTCCTCCAAGTTCTGCAATATATAGTAGTAATTCTGTTTAAATATTATTGATAAAATCATTATTATTATGTAATATTAACTGTATAGCCCAGGCTTCACTTACACTTGGCTGCTCTTGGGAAATAGTCTTGGGGGCTACTGGTGGTTTGATATTGCTTTTTGCTGGGCTGGGACTTCCAGGCCGAATAAGTTTAATATTATCTCCATCATTGGCAGTCACTTTTATTTTGGTGGCTCCACTAGACTGAATATAATTATTCTTGGCTGTTTCCAACATATCAGAACTTCCTTTGGTGGATACAACACCATTTTCAAATCTTTCCTGGGCCACTTCTCCAAAATCTTTCTGACTATACTGTGGGTAGCTTGAAGACCTCTGAGGATGAAGAGGCTTGACAACAGAAGAAGAGACATTCTCCTTATCATCTGACAAAGATGACAAAGAAGACTGGTGCGGAGTCGCTTGAATGGATCGACCCAATTTCTGGAAGTCAGCAGTTGATGTCTTCAAAGATGAAGACCATTCTGGGATTTTAGGGATACGGTTGGGTTTAGTTGAGGGCTTTGGGGTGTATTTAGTGATGGCAGATGCCACGTATTGGCTTGAGGTTCGCCTGGATGGTTTAAGGAAGGAAAGATCTCTTTTAAAGTCTGGAAGAGCAGAAGGGGGGAGGGCAGATTTGTCACTTGGCTGCTGAACAATTTTGGACACTGAGTTTTCACTCTCCACCTCAACACAACCCTCCTCTGGAATTTTGACATCCTTCACAGGTTCTTTAGTTTCTTCTTTCACCACCTCTTTAGGCTGGATTCTCTCTCCAGGTTTAGAAACTGTGCTTTGAGTTGATTTCAGGTACTCTGTGTTACTGGTCTTCAGTGTAGTTCCTGTGACTGAAGTAGAAGCATTGCTTTCCTTAGTCTTATCAATCAGACATTTGCTGTGGTTCACAGCACTGTCCTGTCTTTCACTTGAGCTCCAAAAAGCTTTGGCTTTTCCAAGAAGAGGAGATTCCTCACTAGGTTTGACCCCCGACTCTGAGGGCCTACCTACATTATTCCTGGAGATACCCACTTTCACCATGTTTCCTTGATCATCGATCTTAATGGCACCAGTGGTAAATGTGACACTTGACTGTTGTGTAGCAGCATGTATGACAGAGGGTTTGGGAGGGACCACAGTGAATGTTTTCAAACCAAAGCGTGATGTGACGTTGTGGGTGATTTTACCATGTGAACTTTGGTAAACTTTATGCATCTCTTCCTCTTTTCCTGTAGATACTAATATCTTATTTGTTGGTGGAAGATCAGGTTTCTTCTTTTGAAAAGGCTCAGCATTACTTCCCACAGGATTAGGCAGGATCTCAGAATTCTTGTTTTTTGACATGTCATCATTCGATTTGACAGCCAATGTTTGTTTATCTACTTTTATACTGCTGGTACTAACAAGACTTATCTCTTTAATTTTTGCCTCTTGTATTTTTTCTTCCTTTTTGTCACGCACAGACTTGTTCTCCATTGGTTTACTTTGCTGCTCAGAAGACAACTCCTTAGTATTTGCACTGCTTTTTTTATTTTTGACAGCAGCTGTGTAAGCATTGTTGTTTTTGTTCTGTGGCTCCTTTCTGGACTTGTGACCAAAACCTGGATCTGCAATAAGACAGGGCAAGAAAAAATAAATATAATATAGAAAAACATATGTTATAAATTTTTAAATTGATGTATAGGTTGTTCTTCCTACCTTTGCTGCCAGCTGACTCTGTTCTGGTAGGTGACTTCACTTCGTGTTTTACAATATTACGGTCACAGTCCTCCAGTACTTCATCTATAGCTGTAACTGGCACATCCATGTCCACTACAGACACTGGCACATGATTACTGTCTGTAGACATGGTATAGGGAGCCTCTTTTGCAGAGACTAAATCTACGTGGTCTGCAAAAGAGCAGCGGATTAAGTCCTTAATAGGTAATTCATTTAGTCTGGATAAGTCACTTCATGTGGAGTATGTGTTGTGTTTAAAACAAGTTTAAATCTAAGTAAACATTTGCAGGATTACTTCAAGCTGAAGAGATACATTCATCTAGTGCCGCAGTGGTGTTACAAAAGTCAATTTTTAAATGAACTATATTATAATTTCAGTGTTAAATATATACAGTTATGTGAAAAAGAAAGATTTCACAGGACTCTACCACAAACTGTCAAACTTCAGGAACAAATTCCTTTGGACAGAGGACAACAGAGTGGAGATGTTTGGCCATAATGCACAGCACAAAGACTTCATACCAACTGTCAAGCATGGTGCTGGAGGGGTAATGATTGGGGCTTGTTTTGCAGCCACAGAATCTGGGCACCTTGCAGTCATTGAGTCAACCATGAACTTCTCCGTATACCAGAATATTCTACAGTCAAATGTGATGCCATCTATCTGGCAGCTAAAACTTGGCTGAAACTGTGTCATACAACAGGACAATGATCCCGAGCACAGCAGCAAATCTCAAACAGAATGGTTAAAAAAGAAAAGACTCAAAGTGTGCAATGGGTCAGTCAAGGTCCAGAACTCAACCTGACTGAAATGCTGTGGGACCTTAAGAGAGCTGTGCATAAACGAATGCCTGCAAATCTCAGAGGTGAAGTAAAACCATAAAGAAGAGTCAACCAAAATTCCTACACAGTGATGTGAGAGACTGATAAGGTCATACAGAAAATGATTACTTCAAGTTATTGCTGCTAAAGGTGTTTCTATGAGTATGGAATCATGAGGTGTACTTAGTTTTTCATAAGACTGCATATGACTGAGTCCTGTGAAAACATTCTTTTTCAGATAACTGTACATGCCTGGGCTGCGAGACAGTCTCAAAGATGACATTTCAATCCACTTCAGCTGATCATTTTTGTATGCCCCCTCACCTGCAAGGTCTGCTTCAAAATCAGCCAGAGTTTGATTGAGCTGGGCTGTGAGCACTGGGTCATCTTCAAAGCTGTTTTTTAATATGACCGACTGTGACTGAGGACAGATTTCTTTGTTCCTGAGAGGGGTTCACAAAAATAGTCAATAGTCAAGACGTCATGAACATGTAAAAAAAAAATATCATGCAGAAGTCCTTATCATTTCAAATATTTTTAAAAAAAATCACTGCAGAATGACTAAAAATACATAGCTAAACCCAATACTGAATTGATGCTTTTATATTCAGTACCATTCTCTTTACTAATCTGACTAAGAAATCAAAAGGGTAAATGCAGTTCAGAAGTAGAAGAAAGAAAAAATGTGTTGGCTTTAAGTATTTTGTACATGTTTAAAGTCATTTTTTTATTTTTATTGGAGTCTGCTGGCTTTGAAAGATGCAGCTGTTAAGATATTATTACCATCGTTTAAACTTCCTGTGCTCTCTTCAAGGGTTCAACAGAGAATTCTCATGGGTTAGTGGCATATTAGCCATAACAAATTGCACCAAGAAGTCCAAACCAAATAGAATTTATCTTCTAAAAGACTTGGACGGGTTCTCTTTTCCTCAATGATTCTGAGAAAACAGGGTTATAGTGCTTTCCTGGAATAATGAAGAGCTAGCAGCATCAGTCCAGAACCTGGATTCATAAAATTTCTCTAAGTAAGAGCATCAATCCAAGATGTCTGGTCTGGGCACGGAAGCATACACATTTCACAACAACCTGAAATGTGAAAAGTGATTTGGAGCAACACAGAGTTTCCACAGAAGCCTTTGACTAAGAGCCTACAACCATAACTATAAAAGCCCAGAATACAGTTAAGTGTGCCAACTTTGGCCACAACTCAAATATAATCTGGCCTGAACCGTTCTTGATTATTACAGCTGGCCCAATAACAAAAGTGGACAGGCCAAAGTTGGATAAAACTATGATGGTTTACTGTGAGAACACAGGTGCAAGACAAATCTTTTTCACGCAGGTTTTAGTTAATAGTGATTAAGCTATCTCAAATGGACAGCCTTGTGAATAGCCACTTGCATTATGTTGCTTGCAGTTATCTTACTAGAATGGATTAGTAGATGGGTAGATCAAAAAGATCAAGGAGTGCCAGGGAGAATTAAGTCAGACAGATAAATGCAAATGTCTTAATTAGCCTCACTATCTTAAATCATCTTTCATTCATTCATCTTCTTCCGCTGATCTAATTCAGGGTCCCAGCTGTCATGGGATGGGGTACACCCTGGGCAGGTCACCAGCCTGTCACAGAGCCATCAAAGAGAAAGAGACAACCATTCAGGCTCACATTCACACCTACAGTCATTTTAGAATTCTCAATTTACCTGACCCCTTTGCATGTCTTTGAACTGTGGGAGGAAGCTGGAGCACCCAGAGAGAACCCACACAAACACAGGGAAAACATGCAACCTCCACATAGAAGAGCCTAAGCTGGCTGGCTCTTGGATTTGAACCCAGACACTCATGCTGTGAGGCAACAGTGCTAACCACTGCACCACGGTGCTGCCCTTAAATCATCTTGTTATACAAAAACTGCAAATAAGCCACCAGCTACATTATACTTTCTTTCTTCAGGATTGCCCACTTTCCAGGTTCCTCTTTCTACAGTACCTGTGTACTGATCCCCAGGTGGCACATCCCTCATCACTGTCACTGGAACTGTCCCGCACTGTTCCCCGTGGTTTCTCTCCACTGCCTCCACTACTTCCATCCAGAGACAGACTTCCATCTGGGGAGGTGGGCTGGGTGTCATAGGGAGAACTGACCGTCCCTGAGTCCTCACCCTCTGCCATACCTTCAGACGCAGCGTAACCCTGGTCAGGCAGGCTGCTGCTAGCAGTGCTGCTACCCAAAGACAGAGTCTCGGCCTCCGGTGCTTCATTTTCTGGTTTCTGGCCACTGACTGCAGAGTCCTGAATGGAACTGAGCCAAGCTGGATAGTTAGAGAATAGAAGAAAACCTTAGGATCAGGACTGGGTGTTAGCACAGTCATTTTAAAGCATTAGATTAGACATTAGTGAGGCCACAAATACTGTAATTAGAACATGCATTTCTTCTTCTCTGATCAACAAAACTTAAAAAAACTACTGACAGATGAGTAAGCCTGAGAAAAACATATCTGTCTGAAAAAAAGCACAGGGTGCAGAAAAAGCATGAAAGTGGGAAAAAACTGGGGAAGTATTTAGGTTAGTTTCAACATTCATTCTGACATCACATACACACACACACACACAAACCAAAAACCCAAGCCAAATATATCAAGCACAAGATTGAAGAACCACCACTTGTGGCATGATAAACCATCTTTAATGATGTGTGGGTGGATTTACTGTAATCAAAAATTGTTAATTAGATTTTTACAGCACTCTTTTAGATTTTAGGGAAAGCTAGTATTGCTTACACCCTCTCATCTTTTTAGTACACTCATGCTCTGGGCAGTCGTGTGGGTTTTGGAGAACTTATTTACTCTGTCACTGATCTCACTGAACTCTAGGCCAAAAGAATAAAAATCAATGTACCATTTGTTAGGTTTTTAGTAGACCAGCCAGCATGCACAGCACTGGCAATCTGATGGTGGATTTTTAAAAAAATGAATTTAACAGTGAGTTACTTTGTTTGCTAAACCAGGCGTCAGTGAAAGTTTGCATGGATTTGGGCATGCTTTGCACTCCAATAGCTCTACCTAAATGTGCATATACATTTGAGTTTGTGTGTACTAGGACTGTCAGTTTTGGATCTGGTCCTAATGGTGTGGAGAGAACAGTCAGTTCCAGGAGATGTGGTGATGACTCACAGGGCTGTCCTCCCAGCTCCTTCCCAGCAACAGCTTAGTCATGCCAGCAACAGCCACAATTGGCACACATTCATAGAGACATGCAAAGACAAGTGCACATATGCACACACACATTTATTCTTGCATATGTATATGCTTGCACACAAGCAGGCACACATACAAACTTCCAACTCAACATGACCTTGGGCAAATTCTTCTGTTAAAGCTAAACTAAGGGTGTCTCCACTGACAGGCTGTTAATACTGTGACACACCACTTGTCAAACTTTAACAATGACAATCTATAGACAATGTCAAATCAGGGTCCTGAAATCATGGGGCAGTCCAAAATACTTTAATTGAAAATGCCTTTTGAACATATTCAGTTTTTCATTTGCAAAAAGAGATCCATTACTACATCTGCAGGCTCAATGATTATACATCCTCTTAATAGGCTATGCATTTTTACCATATTTCAAAGGCTTAGAAGTTGTAGAGTTCTAAAAATGCTATTGGAAATAAAATTCAGCTACCATACAATTAAAATGTAATCAGATCTGCCCTGTACATTGCTGTAACCACTGTCTAAAGTTGTCTTCATCTCAAAAATGTAAAATTTGACTTCACTATACAAGGCACTGCAATACTGTAATAGTTGCATTCATACAGTAGAGAATTATATGACAAAAACAAGGGCCCCATTGACTTAACATACGCTATATGGACAAAAGTATTGGACCACACCTCCTAATCACTGAATTCAAGAGTTTCATTCAGTCCCATTGCCACGTGCCACAAATCAAGTGCCTAGGCATGCAGTCTGTCTTTACAAACATTTGGGAAAGAATGGGTCATTAATAGAGCCGCAGCTGCAACAAGTCAATTCTGAAATTTCTTCCCTCCTATGTATTTCATGATCAACTGTAAGTGGTATTATTGCAAAGTGGAAGCATTTAGGAACCACAGGAACTCAGCTACGAAGCTGCAGACCACAAAAAGTTAAAGAGCAGGGTCATCGAGTGCTGAGGTACATAAAGCGCAAACGTGGACAATGATCTCCTGACTCAATAACTGAGAGCTTCATTGCATGGGTCAATGTAGCTGAGAAGCTGAGACTGCACTTTGCTAAATGTACAGTTTGGTGAAGAAAAGATAATGCTCTGGGGTGAAGTGAAGGAAAATCATAATGCCATAGCTTACCAAGACATTTTGGACAATTCTATGCTTCCATTTTAATGGGAGTGATTTGGGGAAGACTCTTTTCTATTCCAGTTTGACTGCACCCCAGAGCACAAAGCAAGATCCATAAGGGCATGGTTATATGGGTTTGATGTGGAAGAACTTGACTGGCCCGCATAAAGCCCTGACCACAATTCCTTGAAATGCCTGTGGGATGGCCTAGAATGGAGACTGTGAGCCAGGGACTTTTGTCCAACATTAGTATCTGTCCTCAGAAATGTTGTTCTGGATGAATGGGCAGAAATTCCCACAGACACACTCCAAAGTCTTCTAGAAAGGCTTCTTATAGGAGTGGCAGCTGTTATAGGTGCAAAGGGGAATCCAACTCAGCTGGTCAATTTAGAATGGGATGACATAAAAGCTCTTCTACGTGTAATGTGTAGGTGTCCCAATACTTCTGTCCACACAGAAAAGATAATACAAAAAAACAGCACTTGGCACTTTTAGCATGCAGCAGCTTTCATATTACACTGCTCAAAACTGTAAACAAGTTGTTTCTATTAAAAAGTCTTCCTTAAGCTCTGGTTTCTTGCAGTTTTTCAGCCTAAACAATATTCTTATTTCTAAACTGAGCTTAAACATTCACTTTTTCAAATAGGATGTTTGGATTCTACCAGTCATTCAAAAACAAAATGTCAAGCATTGACACAGCTAAAAGTCTCCTTACAATAATAACAACAACAAATCAGCTTGCAGCGACTTTCAGTTTTTAAGTAGACTGTTAAAAGCTTTCTTAGGGAAGAGGTCTTACGTTTCATATGGTTGTCTTTATGAAATTTAAGAGCCATTACCACCTAAAAGTAACATGTCACTGATACATCATTCTTTCCATACTATTGCTAAAGTCAGCATGCATTCAGGTTTCAGGTTTCTAAACCAAACCACAATACCAGGAAAAGACAGAGAAACCTACACTGTCCTGTTATCGATCTGCAGCTATCACATCACCACAATATCGGCTGATATCACATGACCTTGCATCATTGTCTCCTGACCACATGCTATGCGCCCCACTCTTAACTCAGGTCTGATCTCATGCATAATCATTGACAACCAGTGGATCAACTTGAAATGGAAAACCATGCAGAGTATGTACAAATATTTGTAAAAAGGAAGAACCAACAAATGAAAAACAAACCTTTTTTTAAGTGCAAAACTTGAAAACTTGCTTTCACCTCTGTCACAGATGCAGTAAGAATGGATTTTGTGACCCCAAGTAAAAGCAAGTCATAAAAATGAAATGACACTCAGTGATAAATATGAGACGATAACACCAAATACACGAGAAAGAGTTATCAAAGGAATGAGAGCAGGATGGTGATTATCAAAGAAAAGTCCAGCAGAATTAAAGGCCACGAAGAACCAAAGGAAGCTGATGAAAAAGGACTGTCGGAGTAAGGGAAGGATCGAGCCAGAGAGAGAGAGAGACTTCAGGAGCGTTTGGAACGAAGATGCACAGGCCCACAGCAGTACACTATAAAGGAGGGGGTGGGGTAGGGAGGAAAGAAGAGAACAGATGAGATTTGGCATGAACAGATCACTAACACTGCATTTGGAAAAGAAGGGAACAGCAAATAGTAAAATGAAAAATGTTTGTGAGAACACAGACAGAAACTGAAGGCATGATGTATAGTTCAGCATCACTCAATGATCTGTTCATCTAATATACTCCCATGTATTGTTTAAATGCAACATAAAAGGCACTCCAAAATATGGTGTTGATCCTTAGCCCTGACCCTTAGGCCACAGGGGAAATATCAAAGCTTAGAGATTGACATTTATAGATATGAAGCCTCTTGACCTCATTTGGACCAAGTATCACTTAACAACTCAGCTGCCCAGGTCACTGAAGGAGAGATGGAATGCATGAGAGGACAGAGTTCAGTATTCCCAAAAAAAAACAAATATAAAGGTTTGTTATGTTGAGTTGGATACAAATTGTTAAAAGAGTTGGAAAATGGGAACAGCTACTAGGAGAGAAAAGAAAAAAGCAAGAATTAATTTAAGGGAGAGGGCGGTCCATGTGGAACCTACACTGGGGAGCTTCCTCCACCTCCATAAGGTTCTGCAGGGGATTGTTCTCTGTGGGCTCTGTGGGAGAGGGTGTTGAGGGAGGAGTAGACAGGGTGGAGGGTAAGACATGCTGTGGTGGCTCCTGGATGGGAGAACGACGAGGTTTGGCTGGCACTGGTCGATCAGTGTTTCCTAAAGGAAAAACAGCATGCAGATACAGCAGGCACTGGTCATGCTAGTAAAATGGAGAAAGTGACTCTAAATTTTATATTGAAAATTCTCATCAAACTACCAGTTGTAAAAAAAAAACTTCATTGCTTCTTTAGCCCTGGATTTTTTGGTGATGAACTTTGAGTTTCTGTGGGCAGAACCACAAAGGTTATTGTTGGGCCATATTTTATTGGAGTAAGCCCTCTGACAAGTACACAGCAGTAGATCATGGGCACATGGACTGTGTGGGAGTCTCATCTGCTATTTTAGTTCATAAATGACTTAATGAAAAAGCAGTGTAGCCCTTTTAGCTTGTTTTTTTCTACTATTTCAGTAAAAAAAATAGTAAGAAAGTAAGTTACTAATTGGCTGCAAATATGGGCAAATCATGTTACATATAAAGCATGTAAAAACAGCAATAGCAACATATGCTATACGGACAAAAGTATTGGGCTGTGTACACATTACACTTACAGGAGCTTTTATGACATCCCATTGTAATTCCATAGGCATTAACATGGAATTGCTACCGCCTTTCTTTCTACAGAGCTTTCTACAAGATTTTGGAGCTTTTGGTGCATGGAAATTTTTGCCCATTCATCCAGAATCACATTTGTGAGGTCAGACATAAATGTTGGATGAAAAAGCCTGGCTTACAATCTCACAGCTCACAAGCTTGTTCTAGCTCATCCCACAGGCATTTCATGGGATAGTGGTCAGGGTTCTGTGCAGGCCAGTCAAGTTCTTCCACACACCAAACCCATACAACCATGTTTTTATGGATCTTGCTTTGTAAACTTGGGCACAGTCATCCTAGAACAGAAAAAACTGGAACTGGAACTAAGGCGATCAGACCAACCCGAGAAAAACAACCCCACAGCATTATCCCTCCTAAACTAAAATTTAACAAGTGGCACAATGCAGTCAGGCAGGTAATGTTCTCCTGGCATTAACTAAACCCTGACTCATCCATCAAACTACTAGATAGTGAAGCATGATTTGTCATTCCACAGAACATGTTTCCACTGCTCCAGAGCCCAGTGGTGGCATGCTTTACACCACTCCATCTGATGCTTGGTGATGTAAGACTTGCATGCAGCTGCTCGGCCATGAAAACCCAGCCACGAAGCGCCTGGAGCACAGTTTTTGTGCTGATGTTAATGCCAGAGGAGTTCTGGAACTGTGTAGTTACTGATTCAGCAGAGTATTGGGCACTTTTGGGTCAGCAGAGTCAGTGGAGTCAGCACTCAGCTGAGAGAAGAAATTTCAGAACTGACTTGTTGCAATGGTAGAATCCTATTACAGTAACAATCTTAAATTTAGTGAGCTCTTTAGAGCAACTCATTCTTTCCCAAATGACTGTAAAGGCAGGCTGCATGACTAGGTGCTTGTTTTTATACACCTGTGGCAATGGAACTGAACGAAACACCTGAATTCAACAAGATGTTAGGGCCAATACTTTTATCCATATAGCGTATCTGCCAGCTATTCACTGCCAAGTATATATTTGTTCATATATAACCGGTTTAGTTGTAAGACAAAAAAATTATATTTACAGTTACTGTAAGTAAAATGTGAAAAGCTGATATTGATCTTGTGTGTAGGGCATAATAGCGGACTACAAGAGGGAAAGCAGTTTTAGGAGAATAACAATTTTAGTAAAACATACAAATTTTACCCCAGCTTTCTTATTTAGTATTAAGCTACAGAAGACAGATTGAAAATAGGGAGAGTCAAAGCAAAAGACAGGTGAGAAGGTGCTGCACTGTCAGCTGAGTGTCAGAATAAAGAAAAAGAAAGTAGCTTGGTCTATAAATGTATTAATGACCTTCGTGCTGTGTCTTCTAAACTGTCTAATGCACTAACCTCCTCATACTTCATCTTTCCTCTTACTTTCATCCACCTGTCCATCACTCCTCTCTCCTTAAACTCCTCTGGTTCCCCTGTTTCTACCTGCTAGCCTGTCATCCCTCTGTCAAAACCTTCCCATGCTCCATTTTCTCAACTTCATTCTGGTACTCTCACCTTTCTCATCCCTTTTGAGGTCTACAGCTCTCTCATCTCTGCCCCTGTCAGACACGACAGCCCTCTGCTGCAATCTTACTTTGCAACAGAGAAAGATCTGGGTTATATAAAGATCAATATGAGGCCAGCTAAAGTTCAAGTAGATCCTGTTTAACTCTGTGATGGATCTGTCTGCTTTTGTATAGCTTTGAAGGTTTATGAGTGGGTGCAGGCTGAAGAGAGAGAGAGAAATAAAGAGAGGAACAGAAAACAAGAAAGAGAAGAAGGTATAAAAAAAAAAGATGGAAATATGTACTGTAAGGTGCTGATAAGCTTGAAGTAGAGACAAAGGCTGTATTGTCTCATGGGCTATGATGAAAACCAGCTCCACTAGTTCCTGTCCTTCAGCCATGATGTGTACGCGCGCGCACGCACGCACGCACGCACGCACGCACGCACGCACGCACGCACGCACGCACGCACACACACTTTCTTTCAGGAGGTTACACATGTCATTCTTTACAGTTTCAGGCATTGCTGCAGTGTGACAGCTAAGCTCTCTCAGGCTGTCATTCAGTCACTTTCTTACAGGTAGAAACATCTAAAGGCAAGTTCTGACTCACCTCTCACTTCTTTAGCATGCAGAAAGTGAGTTTACAACCACAGTCAAGAGTTCTGTGACAAAATAGCAAAACTAATTTTGCTTGCCAGTGGTATCATAATATGTCCAGTGTTTAAAACTGTAATTCTGAGATCAGCTGACAGACTATATAAAATGTACCTCCGGCTGCTCCCTTGTATTTTCCCAAGGGGTCACCACAGAGGATTAATCCGCATTGCTAATTTGGCAGATGTTTTACAGCAGATGCACCTTCTGACGCGTGCAACCCTCCATGGTGAGAGGGGCTCGTGTTGCCACCTGGAATTGAACCAGGGACCTTTCGCTTGTAAGGCGAAAGTGCACTATAGGAACATCAGCTGACAGACTATATGAATATTAAAAAAATTATATATATATATATATAGGATAGTGACGTGTGAAAAGAGGTACATCCTAAAGCTTCTTTCAAATGTCTTATACCTGTTGCTAATCCACTGTTTAAAATGTGTACATTTTTCAACTTAACTGTTTGTGCCACTTATTTGCAATAAAAAGATGTGGCTACAGAAAGATGTTATCTTCCAGGTTGTGTCATATTATACCATGTGATCTGAAAGCATTAGTTAAAGAATAATAGATCCATTTTAAACTCTTCTTGGATTATTGTTTGAATTTATAAAGTGAACTCTTCAAATGTTGATTAATATGTTGTGCTGTTGTAATTCCTTGTTATAGATATTTACCCATTCCGCTGTGTCTATTGCTCTCAGCTTCATCCAGTTTTAGGTTTAGTGCTGACTCAGTCTCCGACCTGGAGCTGGTATCTGAAGTCACGTCTTGATTTATTTTGCCAGCCATGCCGCTGGCCGAATCCTCCATCCTGCTGCTCGAGTTTTTTGTAGTGGGCTGGACTAACACAGACCCGCTCACTGGGCTGCTGGTGAGGGAGCTGTTGTGGGATTCAGCCTGGTCTAGGTCAGCATCTGAGTCGTCAAGACTATGGCTTAATTCAGAGCTGGAATCCTGCACAGCGAAGCTGTCAGTGGTGCTGCTGCTTGGTGTTGGGGAACTGGGAGTTGGGGTGGCATTGGACACAGGTGGAGGTTCTACAGCTTGTTTGTGGGGGGCTGTTTTTTCAGTTACTTTTACCACAGTGGCAGCTGAGGCTGCAGCTGACTGTGCCACCTTGGTGCGAGAGGCTGGCGTAGGTTTTTCAGGATCAGGAGTGGGAGCAGCAGAGACTGAAGCCTCATCAGAGCCTTGGGTGATGGAAGTTGGAGTGGGAGGAGGAGCTGGAGCTTTTCTTTTCCTCTGCTGGCTTTCTGAACCAAGGCTCATCTGATCAAATAAAAGTGAAAGAAAAGGAGGTACAAAGTACAAAGTTAATTTACATGAGCACCTTGTGTGTGTGTGTGTGTGTGTGTGTGTGTGTGCGTGCGCGTATGTGTGTGTGGTTTAACCATAAATTAGCCTGTAAATTCAGCCTGCCAAGTCTGAAGTAGCGTTTCCTACGGAGTAATTAAATCAAGTGGAGTTCTGGCAAGTGTCTGAGTTTTTAAGTCCATCCAACTGCCAACATTCCTTTTAAATTATCCTACAAAGAGACATATAGGGCCTGGCAAGAATACAGTTGATATGATGCAGTGGCATATTAAGAGTACAATAACCTGTATTTCACTATGGTATTTCCTAGTTATTTACTGGGTAAATCAACCATTATTAAAACGCAATGCCGTAGTGCTCCTGACTTACTTAATGCCAAACTAGTGATAACTTCAATGGGTGACAGTGAAAGAGTGAAGATTAAATAATCTTTGGTGATATTCAGTGATTTTCACAGTCACTGTGATAAGAAAAAAAAAAATCAACCTTAAACTAAATATACAATCTAACTGGTTGGAGAACACGTTTTAAAAGAGAAACAATAAGAAAGGACTACAAAGAAGGAAGGACCAAGAGAGTGTACAATCAGAAACAGAGAGATAGGACAAACCAGTGACTCACTGACAAACTGCTATGTGGGAATGCACTTTTATTCTATGGAGAGAAGAGACTGTTCACATGCTGACCCAATCTCGCTGTCTGTTAAGTCACTTCTCAAAGAATCAGTTTAATAGCGCTATGGGCAGGCTTCATGAGTATAGATATCCTCATTTCCTATGGCGATTACTGCTTATGTTTTCAGCTCTTCTTCACTCTGAAATGCAACACAGAACATGCCTAGAGCTGTATGTAGTGTTATACAGCAGGACAAAAGAGCGATAAGGCTACCTTGCATTTCTGTAAGAATACTGGGTTCACACATGTGAACTCAATGAACTCACTGCATGGCATTCTATGGAAATGGCCCCCAACTGATTGGCTTCCTTTTCTTTGGTCTCCTGATTCTCTCCTTCCTTAGCATTCAAATATACATGAATGCAGCCATACCAGTTCAAGTGGGCAGTAGTTAAAGTTGCAATGGATGACTGACTTGCCCTAGAAGATGGATGCGTGCTTTTGAGTGTATTTGTGTGTGCGTGTGTGTGTGTATTCCCTGCAGAATGAAAGACTGAAGTTGAGCCCTGCTACAGAAGGAAGAGAGCAGTGGCCTCACTACACAAGCATATGCCCAACACTTTTCTATGCAACTGTTCAAGCACATACACACTTACACAGATGCACGAACATAGGCACTGAAGTGCACAAGCACATTAGAAGGAACAGTATATCTCATACCTCAGGCTGAGCTGGTGTAGAGATTAGGGGGTTGTTGAGGGTTGCATGGTTAAGTGTGCGTTGCTCTCATAAGCTTATTGGCGCCATGACTGGGAACGCAGCATGTACTTAAGATTGTTAGAGACTGAAGCTCAGAGCTCTATAATATACAAGGTCACACTATACATTAAGTTAAGCAGACTTTGTACTCTGGTTATTTGTAAACTATGTTTGAGTGTCTTCTTTAATGATTTTAAATTTTCAATTGGACTATTTGTACTTTCAACATTTGCTGTTTTTCAAATTTATGTTACAGAGAAAAGCAAAGCTGGTTATCACAGATGGCCTTTTCAGTGTCTTAAAGGGAATTTTTTTCATGCCTCAAATACAGTCAAGTCATGTTGCATCACATCACAAGCAAGGACAAAGTCAAATTAAATCAATAAAAGGTTGAGGAAGTGAGTCAGGTTTTTCACACTGTACTATCAAGGACAGTACAGTAATGAAGTGTTAGATTGATAAAAATTAAAACATTGGAATACTCAGAGATGTGAACTTCTTTCAAAGCCTGTATAATGGGAATTTATTAACTACACTTACATATTTTAAGTTGGCAAAACATTCAGAGTTTTTTGATTATCACAGCAGCCAGATATATTTTTGAGTATATTAAATGTCTCTGAGGGTTCAAAAACAGGCATCATACTTACACCAAGAAATATAATCCCTAACTCACCAGTTTTCCATTTATATTTGATGATTAAGAAACAATGCAGGGATGGTTTCACCTTATTTTCCAATGTTTTTGTTTCCACACCAGTGGAATTTTGTTTGTTCTACAGTAAAGCTAAAAGCAAGACCGAAACAACAACTTTTTATTTTATATCTTTCTAAACTATGAAAGGAAAATCAAAGGAATAAATTGTTCACTATTGATCAAAATAATTCATCAGCCTGTGTCTTTAAGGGCACAAATGGACATGGGTATGTTTTTAAAAGGAATGCATGTTTACAGAATAAAGCATAGTAGGCAATATTAGGACAGTCTGGTGTGTCAATTAAAGTTTCCACTCTATAGTTTGTAAGGCAAAGGGACCCATGTTAGAGCATGTCAGTCAGATAGGGCCACCCATGGAGGCTTCAACCTGGTAGCGTGACCATTCATTAGTTGTTTCTGAAGAACTCTTGAAGGGTGAAGGGCTTAGTGACAGGGCAACATTACAACATTAATGTGGAATGTGAAATGAAGTTTGTGTATGCATGAGTGGATATTTGTGGGTTCCTGTGAATGTGAGTGATAATAACAGCAGCTGGAGTATCTTGAAAATATAAAGACACCAAGACAGTTAGTTATGCTTGCATTTTAGTGCTATAATCAACATGCGTGGGTGTACATGTACGTTAAAAAAGTGTTTCATGTTAAAAGTCTTCACAATACAGTAAGATGGGGTGGAGGTGTAGATGTGGATGAGAAGATATATGGTTGACCTAATTCCACTGCTGCCCTCTTTGCCCCTAATCCACTTAAATGTTTTCTTGACCCTTTCCCTACATTTATGATGTAAATGCATGGTGTGTTCTGGGTAAGCAGCCGGAGCAATTTTTTATCCACTGTGACAGAATAAATGGTCACAAAAAATGGGAGTTATTTTATAAGATTGATAGATACTGTGCTTGTATGATTTTAATTCTTGCTTCTTGTATGCAATGTTGTAAGGTATTTAGATTTTTTTTAAAAATATATAGATTTTAGGTATCCTAATTAGAATGAACTTCTTGCTATTTGTCTCAGTGGAAGGTGAAGGTGTGGCACAGGGTGTTGCAATGCCAATCTAGCTGCACGCTGCTGTCATGGTGCCAAGAATGAGTGCTTCTCACCTAATCTGCGTCTCACCTAATGGCAGATCAGCAGGGCACACTTTATTTGGTGAAGGCATGCTAATAGAAATGTAGCTCAACATACAATCAGACAACATTATTGCTCTCGTCTTTGTACTTTCAGATTCTGCAACCAGTTGGTGATCAAGCAGAGAAAATATATTATTTTAGTTATGGCATCAATGCCAGAGAGACCTGTGCAATAATAACAATTCAGGGGGCCCCTGTCTTCTTTAGGCTGGATAATGTGGACTCTGAGTTTCTCTCCAACTATCAAAGCACACATTTAGTCACTTAGAAGCATTAAATTCCAGATTAAATATAATTTTGCTACCCAAGGACTATCTTGAATGTAAGCTCTTTTATGAATATCATGTTTCAGTGTAGGGCTAGAGAAAGCAAAAGACATTAAGATAATCTCAATTTGTTGTGACAGAATTTCATGTTAAACATTTACACACTTTGAAATATTGTACATAAATGCTGGTAGGCAAGATTTTTAAAAATAAAGTAAAAATCACACAATGTGATTACACTTTCAAAGTATGAATTTACAGCCTTACAGTCACATACTGTCACATTTACAGTGTAATCTGTTTGATCTATAATTTCATATTAAGTTGCTGTCACCAGTAGTATATCCCTGTTAGGGTTCAGTGAACATGTTCAAAACTATAACGTAATAAACTGTAAAATAATCTCTTAAAATGGGGATACATTCCTTTTCATTTCTAGCTGTACTTGGAGGCTTTCATTCCATGGTGAATCATGGAGGAAGCTCCATTATTAATGGCTATTATTTTACACACTAACTCACACATTAACTCAGGGTGGGTTAACCAAGAGCTGACTGTGCTAACCCTGACCAGGTCTGATCTGTTTTGCAACCAAAAGATCAGAGTTTCCCACCTTAGGGTTAATCAAGAGCTCAGGGTTAGGCTCAGAGTTTGGTAAGACCTGCTTCCTAGAACAGACCCCCAGTTTCACACATAAGATGTTTTGACAGCAAAGTGCAAACAGACCCTGTTCTACAAAGGCCACATCGAGGGGCACGTTCCCAATTCCTGGTCCCTAACTAATACTAACAGCCTTAAGTGTCAGTGCATTAGAAAAGAAAACCTTCCTACAGTATCTCAGTCACAATAACTACAGAATAATGTCACCGGAAATTGCACTGCCAACATTTAAAATAATGTTATTTATATAGCAAAAAATTATAAGTCATGCCAAGGCGAAACATTACAGTATTAAAGAAACATATATAATGGTTACATCTGAGCAAAGGAAAGGAAAATTTTGCTCATACAAGTAACAGTAAGAAATCTCTGGCAGAAGCAGGCTCAGAGAGGTCATTTATTTAACTATGTGAAGGGAGAGTTTTAAGCTTACTCTTGAAAGCAGAGAGGGTGCCATGCTTCTGAAGTCAAACTTGGAGCTGGTTACACAGTAGAACAGTGTGATAGCTGAAGGCTCTCTTTCTAATAATAGTCATTTAAATTCCATGTTTAAAAAATCCTGGACTTTAGTTCTGTGTCTGAATGCTGTTTTTTCTAACACAATTGGTCTGATGTAAATAATGTGAATGTAAATGCTTTTGTCAGCTACATCAAGGCCCTTTGGAAGAAGTTTGTGAAATATACATTGTCTGGCTAGAGCCAGAGCACCTGCTGGTTTTGGCTGTAGCATAAAACAAAAAAGCTCTAAAGGAAAGAGCCATGAGAGATGTATGTTGGAGGACGTGTCTGTTTGCTTTGGCAGCAGCAGCAGCCTTTTCCTCCTGTGCTCAACTTAGTCAGAAACTTTTTTGTTTCTTTAGAACATGTGATACAATAGAGCCACATGGACCATGGGTAAACATCTTTGTATTTTTCCAAATAAGCTGTTATTTTCTTTGCTTTTGCCCTCTTGTTCTTGCATAGATTCATATCTATGTCTCTCACGTCTCTCAAGAAAGAAAGGAAGAGAAAGGAAGGAAGACCCCATACGGGGACACCACATATTCAGTAGCAAACAAGAAACAGCTGGGTATATACATGTATATAATGCTGCCAATCTAACCAAATTTATGGGCACTCAAGGGGCATTAACATGGTATTAGCCTGCCTGGTATTACAGGCAGAAATGTGGATTAAATTTGCTTTGTTATTTGCTGACACTAGGCCTAAAATGTTTGTTAAAATTAATTATGGAAGCAGAAATAAAAACCAAAAGCTAATCTACTTGTAGGCAATATATTTATAAACATTTAAACATTTTAGAGTCTTACAGACAGCCTGCTTATTCTGCCACTGACCTCATAACGCTTTCACCCTTGCTCTTTAATGTTTCTGTCCTCTGAGCAGTCGTGTCCTCCTCCTGCAAGGTGAGGGTGCTGCTAAGGGCATGTCAAACAGATTTCATGCTGTACTGCACTTTGGAAATATGACCCCAAAGCTAATACATTGTTAACGTTGCACAACTCAAATACACACATCTAAAACCCTTACAAGGCTGATGTTACCTTATGTTAACTTTGTGTCTCTGTAAAACTCACCCCCAATTTCTCACTTCTGGTCTTTATCTACTCTGCTCAATTCTTTGCTTCAATTGCTCTAACTCTTATGTACATACAAAAACAAACAAGAAAAAAAATGTGTTTATTCAAGAATTATCTCCTTTCACTGGGCAGTGAAGCAGAGAGTTCAAAATATCTCTCAATTTCTTGTCTACATTGCCAGTTACAAGAGGCAGTGTAGATATGGCTGCCTTCCCAAACCACAATAACAGATTGCCTATTGCTACTGGAAGAAATACAAGGTCGTGTTTCTCTGAACTCAATGTTCCAAAACATAACTGAATTAAATCCTGCTCTCATAGAGGCATACACAGATTGTTGATTGTTGTGTTGAAAAAAACAAAACTGTAAACTTCTGTTCATGAAGCCACATGCCGGAGTCAGGAAATTATCACGGAGCATCTAATTCTCCTTGAGCCAAAGATCACGACATATTCTTGCTGAAATGCTGTGTCAAAAATGACAGCAAGTCACTGTATTACTGTATAATACATTATAATATAACACTGCAATTAGAGTCGGGTTCTGACAACCAGTTCCATTTTGGAGTTTGTATTTTGGCTCCAAGTCATCAACAGAATTCAAAAGTTAGTATTAAATCTGCTACAGAAACTTTGGCTTAGGC